>CAUYPK010170758.1:0-109586 GCA_963574355.1 Loris lydekkerianus
GAAATTTTATCTTAAACATCCTACAGTAACCTACTTGCAGTTGCATTTAACTGAGCTCTGTTGCTGTGAATAATACAGCTCATGCACAGGTATGGATGAATGATTTGTACATTTTTCAAGTATTCACTGAATACTACCTTACCTATACATATACATTACATTTTGAAAAAGATTCAGTTGACGATCCCAGATGTACTTTGTTTTTGTTGATCTTTTGGAAGAGGTCATCTAAAGAGAAGAATATGCGGTTCTGGCTCGTGAATTATGTAATGAACCCAGCCTAGACTCTGCTGGACGCCGAGTCTCCTCCACTCTTCTTCAGACATCAGATGGGTTTTAGGTACTTGTTTGGAAAGTTCTCTGGGTAACATGACATGCCGGTACTCGTAGTGCTCGTCGAAGTACTTGTCGGAGTAGTAAATCTGCTTGTGGGCCATCGTGCAGCGCGCAGTGTAGAGGAATGGGAGTGTGAAGAGAGGATGCAACGAACTCGATAATTTTTTAATTTTTTATAGAGACAGGTCTTGCTCTTGCTGAGGCTGGTCTTGAACACCTGGCCTCTAGCAATCCTCCTTCCTTGGCCTTCCCGAGTTCTAGGATTATAGGTGTGAGCCACTGTGCTTGGCCTTTTTTGTCCTATTCTCTGTTGTGGCTATCCTTGACCTCTAATATAGAAGTTCCCAAACTTTCTTGGTTTCTAGCACTCTTAGTGTTGATTTTTTTCTCATGATACTACTAGATCAAAAGAAATACATAATACTTCCATTTATTAAGTAGCAGTAGCCAAAGAACTTAAAAAGAATTTATGTCCTAACAACTTAGTAGCCATCTGCAAAAATACTACACACAAATTGAGGGGAAAAATAATATTTTTTACTTCATTTTTAACTACAATTGCTAACATGCAGAAAGTATGTGACTGTTGGGTACTGCATACATTCTTTAGCCTTGGAATCAGATTGAATGCTACCAGCTTTATCCTCATTTGCTGTTTCACATAGATTTTCACATGGATGAAAAGCTATCTCCACAAGGATATGACATCATCAAAAAGAATGTAGTGCAATCTAATGTTCAGCATGAATGGGAACGTCCTTGAGCTTGTGGTGTTACTGAGTTTGCTTTGAAAATTTACACATCCCACAGTGCACTTCCCTGTGAGTTTACTGTGGTGCCCAGGATACCTTGGCACATAGTTTGGGAACCATGAACCTGGTAGGTACCTGGGGGGGTTCAACAAATAGTCATCAACTGTGGGACTGACTGACTGAATGAATTGTGGTGGGAAGGGAACCCAGAGCGGAACGGAGAAGGGTTTGGAGTGGAAAGACCCCTTTCTTCCCCCTCCTAGCATAGTGGTTCTGGAGTAATCAGGCAGAGTCCCAACAGGAAAGCAGGAGCCACTACAGATGCTTGAAACTGGAGGACTGTAATGCAGGGAATTGGTTAAACAAGCAGCGGAAGAACGGAGCAGCCAGACAAGGGGTGGTGAGGTGACCCAGGTTAGTGAGAGTAGGAGACTGCTGTTACCCTTAGTCCGCAGGGTGGGAGGAAGGTATTACAGGGCCCCAGGGGAACCACAGCAGACGTGTCGGGCAGGAGGCTGGAGGCATGAAGGAGACGCAGCAGCTGCTGAAGATGCCAGCAGAGGCTGGGTGGGGGGCAAATGCCCTGGCTTTTCCTTTCTTCTGACCTTCTAGTCTCTCATCAATGCCTCCCATGGGTTAAAGCCAGCAGGAAACCAGTTGGCAAAGAGCCTGATAAACGCAGCCTGCAGGGGTTTGACCCCTGTTATGATAAGAGTGAGGAAGGGTAAGAAATGGATCTTAAAATAAACAAGCCTGTGTCTGTTTAAGAGGGTTTGAATGAATTGGTTATGGAGTGGAGACTGGGCTCTTAGGCTGGCTTGGAACCAAGCAGACATCATTCTGAGAAGGGCCAGCATGTCTTGAACTGGACTAGAGAGGATGCCTGTGTTCTCCCAGACACTAAGGAAGCCCCTGTCCCCAAATCTGGTGCTGAGACCCAGCCTAAACTATAGTGCTTTGGAGCTAGACCTGTTGCCAATTACTATGTGACTTCCACCAGGACACTCAACCACTGAGTTCTGGTCTCCTCCCTGTCAAGTTAGGTCTTGGACAAGACAAACTCTTGGATTCCTCCTGTCTTTATCATCCTTCAGTGCATGGCTAAACCAGACTTTGAAGGTAAAGAAGTACCAGAAGGGTGACTTGGAGATAGAGAAAAGGGTAGGAAAAAGGTGGGGCCAGATTCTACGTAATGTTGAGTTATTAGGTTAGGTGATTAATATCTATAATTAATCCTATCAGTCTGGGAGGCTGAGGAGGGTGGATTGCCTGAGCTCACATGTTCAAGACCAGCCTGAGCAGGACTGAAACCCTGTCTCTAATAAAAATAGAAAAACCTAGCCAGGCAGCCTGTGGTACAGGCCTGTAGTCCCAGCTGCTCAGGAAGCTGAGGGAGGAGGATCACTTGAACTCAGGAGTTTGAGGTGACAGTGAGGTATGACACCATGGCACTCTATCCAAGGCAACAGAGCAACATTCTGTCTTAAAGAAAATAAATCCATAAATCAGGATCTGGAAGCAGGTCACCATCAGGTTGTATGCAGCTGAACCTCCTTTGGGCTTTTATTGGCAAGATCTGGCCAAGTTGTCTTCTTCCTAAAGATATTACCAATGGCCAGGAGATTTCTCTGGAGGGGGTAGAGTCCCAGGACAGTCTACCCGATGGCCTCCCCTCTTGAAGGGGTAGAGAGAGCTTAGTGTCTGAGAGCAGGGACCATCTCACTTTGGAGGCATCTGCAGTGATTTCAAGGAGGGGAACAGAAGTTGGGAAGCAGGGGCTCTGAGAGATTGAAACAGGGATGAGAGGAATGAGCCATTCAAGAATTCGTCAAATGACTCATAGACCTGGAGAATTTCAGACTGTAATACATCCACTACCTAGATTAGTCCTCTCACTTTACCAATGAGGAAACTGAGGCCCAGAGAAGAAAAGTGACTAACTCACGTTTCCTGATCTATTATCAGCCAGCTTCTGAACTCCCAGCCTGGTTCCTTTCTGAACTACAATTATCTCCTACATCACACACAGATCAAGACTGACTTGTTCTAGGTCTCTGAGGGCTGTGCTTTGGATTATCAATTGCTCCAGAAAGTGAACTAAGCAGTGAATTTTCATTAAAACATGGGTTTAATGCACAGTCCTATTAAAATATCACCTCCACAAAGGCAGGGATGTTATCTGTTTTATTTCCTACCATGTGTCCAGCATCTAGAGCAGTGTCTAGCACTTTATAGGTGCTCTACCAATGATCGCCACTAGGAAATCAGAAGTGCCTCAAATGGTAAATGGCTCAGGTTTTGGTTGGGGTGCTATTTGAGGTTTCCCCCCAAATCATGTAAGCGATTAGGAGAGAGCAGTACATAGACCCTCCCTCTTGGACACAGCCTAGCACCATCCTTAGAGCTGTTTTTTCTAAAGATGTTACTTTCAAGCTCCAAGCCCATGTTCTCAAATGCTCATTACATGTCTCCTCCTGGATGGTTGTTATGAGTTGAATTGTGCCCTCAAAAAGATATGCTGGGGGTACCTGTGAATGTGACTTATTTGGTCAAGTTAAAATGAGGTCATACTGGGTTGGGTGGACCCTAATCCAGTGACTAGGATTCTTTTTTTTTTTTTTTTGTAGAGATAGAGTCTTACTGTACTGCCCTCGGGTAGAGTGCCATGACGTCACATGGCTCACAGCAACCTCTAACTCTTGGGCTTATGCAATTCTGTTGCCTCAGCCTCCCGAGCAGCTGGGACTACAGGTGCCCACCACAATGTGTGGCTATTTTTTTGTTGCAGTTTGGCTGGGGCTGGGTTTGAACCCGCCACCCTTGGCATATGGGGCTGGCGCCCTACCCACTGAGCCACAGGCACTGCCCAGTGACTGGGATTCTTATAAGAAGGGCAGTTTGGACATAGACATAGGGAGAATGCCGGGCATCCACCGCAGACATCAGGGGGGTACCTCTACAAGCCAAGGAGCAGCAAGTGGCTGGTTTTGGCTACACCAGAAGTCAGGAAGAGGCGAGGAAGGATTCTTCCCTAGAACCTTTCGAGGAGGCATCCCTGTTACCACCTTGATTTTGGACTTCAGGACTATGAGAGAGTAAGTTTCTGTTCTTTTAAGCCATTCAAGGTTTTGTTGTTTGTTATGGCAGCCCTGGGAAACCAGTACAATGCTCTACTGGTACTTCAAACACCTTCCAGAGATAATAACTTTCCTTTTAAAGCCCATGCCTCTAGCAGGTGCACTAATTCTGTCTATGGTGTACCCACTGACGTTCATCCAGGCTTGAAAAATATGAACTTCATCCTCATTACTCCCTTGGAAAATCTTTGCTAAGTCTAGTTCTTTTGCCCCCGGTCATCTGTCTCTCTTCTTGTTTTCCCCTGCCACTTTCTTAGTTTAGACCCTTGTTCTGGGTCCTTATAATCCATGCTCCAAACCATCTCCCATAGGATCGAAAAATTAATTTTCCTTAATATACTTACCACGTAATGCCCCACTGCCCCCATCTAAAAACCAAAACAAATGACCTTGTAGGGGACCCTGCTGAGGGCCTCTGGGCTCCCCTGTGCCTGGCAGGCGTGGTCATCATGCAGCTGCTGTGAGTGTTGACTGACAATAACTCATGACTGCTCCTTCTTTGGAGAATTGCCCTGGGCCAGGGAGTCATCATGTTCAGGAAGCGATGGTCCCCATGGTGGCCACAGCTGATGGGAGCCATCATGTTTAGGAACTTATAGTCCCCATGGTGGCCCACAGCTGATGGGAGCCATCATGTTCAGGAAGTTATGGTCCTGAGGGGTGGCCCACATCCGATGGGAGTCATCATGTTCAGGAAGTTATGGTCCCCATGGGTGGCCCACATCCGATGGGAGTCATCATGTTCAGGAAGTTATGGTCCTCATGGGTGGCCCACAGCCGATGGGAGTCATCATGTTCAGGAAGTTATGGTCCCCATGGGTGGCCCACAGCTGATGGGAGCCATCATGTTCAGGAAGTTATGGTCCCCATAGGTGGCCCACAGCTGATGGGAGCCATCATGTTCAGGAAGTTATGGTTCCTCCAGGGGTGGCCCACAGCTGATGGGAGTCATCATGTTCAGGAAGTTATGGTCCCCATGGGTGGCCCACAGCTGATGGGAGCCATCATGTTCAGGAAGTTATGGTCCCCAGGGGTGGCCCATAGCCAATGAGGTAAAAAAGGCCAGCTCTCTTGCCTCAAAGCAGGGCTAAATCTGTGTGTCATTCATATTCCAGAACTCCCCAAGGTATCAAGCTGGAGCCAGACTTCCTTGTAGTTCACATCCCTGCTTAGTCCTTTCCTCTGCTCTCCCTGCCTTCCTCCCTCACTTTCTCGGCAGAGTTCTTCATAATGATCATATCATTGAGTATCATCTAGGGCACGGCTTTTGGCCATCTAAGACCACCCTCAGTAGAGCAACGGAGTTCCTTAGTACCATCTGCACACTTTCACTTGGCATTTAAGGCCCTCTGTGGTCATATCCAGGGTGCCCACTTTCCCAACCTTGTCCCCACATCCCCCTTCCTTTGCTCTGAATGCTGAGCATAGTAGATTGTTGAACTATGTGCTGAGGTGATCAGACACATGTTCCTCCACTTCCCACCAAGAAGCCTTTACCATGTTCTCCCTTCTGCCTGTCCTTCCTCCTTGCCTCCCCATTCATAGTTCTGGGTCACTATCCATACAAGTGCTCCCTCCTCAGGAAGCCTTCCCTGCCCTCAGGCTGGAGGCATCATCACTTCCTCTGCTGCTCTCTAATGACACAAATCACTTTCTGCTCAGTCATGTAGGGTAACAGGAAATTAAATCATATTATTTCTGTAGTAGTTGAGGCCCCACATTTAACAGGTGCCAACTAGTCCACATCCAAAGTGAGGTTAGAGACCACCTGGGCAGGGCTTACAAAGGAGGTGTCTGAGAGCTGGGGCCCTCTGTAAGAGGGGCTGGTAGCCTGGGAGAGCTGGAGGTTTAAAGGAGGGAGTCTCATCTCTCCGTGTGTGAAGGGTGAGATCTGGTGGTCAGGTTTAGAACGAATGCCTGGGACACCTGAAGGGTCAGGAGCTGTATCCGGCCATTGGATTTGACAGCAGATGAGTCTGTGTTTACAGGGGCAAAGGACACCAAGGATTTCTCATGGAGTATCTGGGGGCCAGCTGGGGTGGGCTGTATACTTTCCAAAGAGATGGACAAGCAGGTGCCCAGAGGTTGAGGGCAGGTGAAGTGACAGGTGGATAGTGCCACACCAGCATCAGAGACAGATGACTGACAGCTGAGAAAGTTCAGCAAGGGGAGAGGAATATTTTTTGGGGGGATGTTTCCAAGGAACCCATGAAGGTTGGCCCCCCATGAGAAACAACTGGGCTTTACACATATGCTACACCCAGGGAGAGCATCACTAGAGTACTTGACAATACCAGGCATGGGAAACCTTTCCTGCTGTGTATCTGCCCCACTCCCAAACTTGGAAGGGCCTTTGCTGAGTGGGTGAGAGGGAAAGGAGCGCTACTGGGGAAAGTGGGAGAAGCATGTAGACCATCCCCTCTTCCACAGAATGGGGCTGGCCCGAGTCAGGCCCCACCTGGGGCGGGCAGCAGGGAGGCTTTTGAATTCCCATGAAGGTGCCTACTCTGGCAATATGTACACTGGATCTAGAAAGCACACAAGTGGCTGGGTGCGATGGCTCATGCCTGAAACCCTAGCATTCTGGGAGGCCAAGGCAGGAGGATCGCTTGAACTTAGGAATTCAAGACCAGCCTGAGCAAGACTGAGACCCCCTCTCTACTAAATACAGAAAAAATTAACTGAGAGTTGTGGGCACCTGTAGTCCCAGCTGCTGGGCAGGCTGAGGCAGGATTGCTTGAACCCGGGAGTTTGAGGTTGCTGTGAGCTAGGTCGATGCCATGCCCAGGAAATGGAGTGAAACTCTGTCTCAAAAAAACAAACAAAAAAAACCCCCTCAAACCCACAAAAACACATGAGTTTTATTATGGGAAATTTTAAACATATCCCCCAGGAAAAGAGAATACTATAATAGATTCACACATACCATGGCTCAGCTTTAATAGTGATTAGCACGTGGCCAGTCTTGTTTTATCTGCACTCTCCTCTTCCCTTCCCCTTAATGGACTGGACATTGTAATTGCCAAAGAAACAGATTTTTAATGCAAACAAATGGACAGATTTTGCTGCCTAAGGGTCATTTTGGCTTTGTGTGGAGGGGATGGTGGTTTCCTCTCTCTGTGCTGTAGTTGGCAGAAGGTCATAGTCTCTGTCCTTTTGACCTCACATAAGATGCTGGCCATGGACGTCCTCTGGGAATGGTCATGTGCCAGGTGGAGGGGTGAGATGCTGCTGCTGCTGATGGTGACTACCAGGATCAGAGAGTATAATGATGTGGTGTGTGTATGTGCCATGTGGGTGCGTGGCAGTTGTGTGCTGGCGTGCGGTTGGCGTGTAGTTGGCTTGTGGTGTTGGCAGTTCACCTGAGCTCAGGATGTAATGATTTATCTGATTTGCCTTCCCATGTGCCTTCCTTCCCAGTAGCAGCCGACTGCATCTCATACATACCAAGGTTCTTATCACATCAAGAATTCATAATCATCCCAAAATATTCAATGGGGATATGAAATATTTACACACGAGGCACCAGACGATGAAACGAGCCTGTCCCCAGACCTTGGCAGGAACCGGAAGGGACAGGAATGGTGCTGAGTAAGGGGTGGGGGTGTCTTCAAGGGTCCCCATCTGTCCTCCCAGAGCTCTGGGGCCTCTGCAGCACAAACTGGGTGTCTTTGGTGGAGGAATCGGATCTCCTGCCCTGCTCCCTGTGGGGTGTCCCCTTCCTGATCTCTCTGACAAGAGTGAGGATGCCTCTGGTTGGCAGGGCATGGGGGTGCCACAGGAACACGGAGAGGGGCTTGACCTATATCATAGGAATCTGGAATCTTGGAAATAGAAGTAGTCTCAGAATTTATCCACCTTTCCTTCCCCAAAATGCACCAGAGATCCTCATTTATCTGCTTGCTTAAGTTCAACAACAGGGAGCTCACGCCCCTCATTTAATAGCTGGTGACTGGTGGTTAGAAAGCTCTTCCCTGTATTGAAATGCCTGCAAACTCCTCTTCCTAGCCCTCTTCAGCTCCCTCTGAGGGGTCACCTTGTCCATCCCCCTGCGAGTCTGGGTCCTCAGTGTCTGGAGGCCCCCAGCCCTGTCAGCCGCACTGGGACGCACCAGAGCACAGATGGGCCCCCAAGCAGCCCTAATGGCCTCGTCTGTTTAATTAGCATGCAATTAGCCTAATGCATATTTCAACATTGCACCAGAGCTACTCATCAATCATCTGTTGCTGAGGACAGACAGACAGACAGAAGGCCTGCAGAGCCAGGAGCAAGAAGGTCTTGCTGGTGACTTTTCAGGGACACAGCACCCCCAGAGGGTTACAGAGCAGCGGGGAGGGCTGTGCCATGTTAAATGGACTAAACTTCCTTCTCCAGCTTCCAGGACAGGAAAACAGTGTCCAGTCTTCAGTTTCCCCACCGTAGCTCTACCCCCAACAGAAGTGGCCATGGCTTCCTGCTAGTAATGTCAACTCTGCAAAGATGGCAGGCTGGGAATCATTTGAGGATAAGACTCTTGTCTTCTCTTTCTTCTGTCTTCCCCTCACCCCACCCAGAATTCTGGCTAAGGACTATGATTCAGGACAGAAAGAGCACTAGACTGGGAGTCCTGAAGGCATGTGTTAAGTTGACTGAGCCATGTTTTTTGGCAGAATCTGTTTCTACCTTAGTAGAGTGAAGAGAACAGAGGCTTGCAAGCTCGATCTGTGATCCATTTCAACTTCACTGCAGGGTAGCTGGATGACCTTGGGAAAGTGCCTTAACCTCTCTGAGCCTTTATTTCTTCAAATGCAAATGGATTCTAATAATACCTATCTTACAGGGTTGATGGAAAATTAAAGTACTTAACATTGTGCCAGCACTTGTAGAGACAGACTTAAGACATGATACTTTCCTCCCTCCCTTCTATCTCTTCTGTCTTGAACTCACAGGGCTCTTTGTGGACTCTGGACCCTTTGTTGTGGGGAAAGTCCCAGAGGAGAAAAGAACCCTCATGGTCAGTGCTGGGTGGAGGCCTGAGTGAGGATAGTTAGGGTTTGTACTGAGAGGTGGGATGGAGCTTTGGGTGAATAAGGCAGGGCATTCCTGAGTGACATCCTATTTTCTTTGAGGATAAACTGGAATATGACACTGTTATTGTCAGACCCTGTGCGGTGCAACACAGAGGAACCTAAATATTTCATGGTCAAATTCATCAATAATGGAGACGGAGACTAAATTACATAACTGTCACCTTTCCGTTAAATAATATTTTCTGCAGGGGGCTATGAGGGGGCCACGGAGGCCTTTATTGCAAGTCATGAATGATTTAGGCCAGCAAATAAAGGGATTCAGGAAGAGAAAAAGAGAAAGGGATTTTCTAGGATCATCTAACACATCATCCCGGCATCTAGGGATGGCTGGAGGGGATCTGCAAGGTGTGAGAGTCTTGGAGGAGAGGATACTACTGGGTTTATATTCTAAGGGGAGGCTTTGGAGGTGGGGGACACATCTTCCAGAGCACGCAGGATGATTAATATGCCATCTCTGAGTTTCACTGTCAAGCTGTTCATTTTACATGGGTATGGACAGAAAGTAGCTCAAAGATAACCACAAATCAAGGGCTATGTCTCCCATCAAATAGAAAGGAACTCTGGTAGCAGGGCCTTGTTTATCCCACCAGACCAACAGCTTCCTGAAGGTAGGAGGTGCAGCCTCTATAGAAAGGACCTGTGTCTTTCCCCGTTAAACTGGGACCTTCCAAGGCCAGGACGTGTGCCTTCCTCATTAGAGAGCTCCCTGAGGGCAAGGGTTCTTTTTCTCCATCACCCCTGAGGGCAGGGGTGTGCCAAGCCCTCCAGACACCATGCTCCCCAAGGGTATGGCATGATCTGACAGCAGGTGTCTTGGCATACAGGGATTCCTGGAAGGCGGGCATCTGTCCCCCTAGTCAGAGAACCTGAAGGCAGGAATGGTACCTCCTCTATTAGATGGGGTGGGGGAGGATGGTCTTGAGGTCTTGGCCATTCTCCATCAGAATTTAGAGCCCCTAAGGGCAGAGGCAGTGTCTCCCCACTCAGACTAGATGCTCCATGAGGGAGATGCCTAAATTGCTCCTCCCTCCTCTGTTGCTTAGTGGAGGCTGGAAGGGATGAGGTGAACTGGCGCTGGGTCTCAGCAGTGGGCTGGCCCTCCCCTCCCCGGGGAAGGAGCCTCAGTGGGCATGTGTGCACATTCACCCTGCACCGTCAGCCCTCCGTGGGAAGGGTGAGGGCTGGGAGTGCTGTGCCCGCTAAGTGTATAATTACACAGTACTTGGGGTAATTTTCCTCTTCCTCAAGAAGCACATGTTGGCCCTGATTTTCCTATCTGCAGATTGTAAGCTCGTAATTAGCAGCAAATTACCCACACAAGTGACAAATTTTTGTGCTTTCAAGTAAACAGACAAAATACCCACAGTTCATAAATTGCCTCTCAGTGCAGCAGGCACCTGGCTCCTGGAGATGCCCAGCCTGCCCACACGTGGCAGGGAAGGGGGGCGGACAGCCAGCCTGAGGGCCGAGGCTGCGGTCAGAGGGCTTCGGGGAGGCTGGCTTGCCGAGAGTTGCTCCTTCCTACTTGCTGACCAAGCACCTAGCACATCAGAATCCTTGGTCCGGATCAGCTTCATGGTCTCTGACATGGATGTGGAGTGCCAGGCTGGCAGCATCAGTCTTGAGGATAAGAAACGGATCCTTATACCCCCTTCTGTCACCTTGGAGCTCATTGAAACTGGTCCTGTGTCTTCTCCCATCCAGTTCTACCCTTCTGGGTTACCTCGTGCCTATTACTTGCCCTTGAATATGAATTATTATTATTATTATTTTTTTTTTTTTTTAGACAGAGTCACTCTCTGTTGCCCAGGCTAAATGAACATGAATTCTTAACCTATTTTGTGCCATGGAACTTTGGCAATCTAGTGAAACCTTGGGACCCCTTCTCAGCATAACATTTTATTTTTTTTAGACAGTCTCAAGCTGTCGCCCTGGGTAGAGTGCTGTGGCATCATAGCTCACAGCAACCTCAAACTCTTGGGCTTAAGTGATTCTCTTGCCTCAGCCTCCCAAGTAGCTGGGACTACAGGTGCCCACCACCATGCCCAGCTATTTTTGTTGTTGTTGTGGTTGTCATTGTTGCTTTAGCTGGCCCGGTCTGGGTTTGAATCCGCCAGCCTTGGTGTATGTGGCCGGCGCCCTACTCACTGAGCTACGGGCACTCCCCACAGCATAATATTTTAAATGCATAAAATTAAACACACAAGCTGGGTGCAGTGGCTCACGCCTGTAATCCTAGCACTCAGGGAGATTGAGGTGGGTAAATTGCTTGAGTTCAGGAGTTGGAGACCAGCCTGAGCAAGGGTGAGACCCCATCTCTACTAAAACTAAAAATATTAGTTGGGTATTGTGGGCACCTATAGTTTCAACTATTAGGGAGGCTAAGGCAGGATGATCGCTTGACCTCAGGAGTTTGAGGTACTGTGAGCTAGGCTGAGTCTACAGCACGGCACTGTAGCCTGGATGACAGAATGAGACTTTATCTCAAAACAAACAAACAACAAAAAAAGAATTAAACACATAGGATTACCCTGTGTTGAATGCAGTTCTAGCCTCAGATCCAGCATTGGAACCATGCCCCAGAACAACTTCTTGTTCTTGTTCTAGGGACAAGATGCACTGATGAGAAGCCCAAACTTCAGCAGTGTCAAACAAATTTGGATTCAAATCTTGGGTCTGCCACTTTCTGGCGGTGTGACCCTGGGCCAGCCAGGAAAAGCTGGCCCATGCTGGCTTGCAAGAACGGATCTTTAAACTTTCTTAAATTTTATGAGCTTATTGAATCAAGTTGGTAGCTTTAAATTAATCTTGGAAGAAGTATATACACCATAGAAATTGGCAAATACTACGATTCCTTGTTCGTCTTCGTTCTTTTTTTTTTTTTTTTTTTTTTTTTTTTTTCCTGTAGAGCTAGATAGCAGCATGCCATTGCCTGGCTGCTTTCACTGTTGAACTCTGATGAGGCCTGAGCCACCACCTAAGAAATTCTGCTATCCTTTAGGAAAGACCACCACAAGAAAATTCCAGTGGAGAGGAAGACACCCTGTGACTACACAGAGGAGGACCAGAGAACACAGTAGGACCTTCCCAGCCAGTCCCCAGCCTTCTGAGCCCTCCTTGCTAAGACGCCAAACCTGTGAATGAGGAAGTCATGAACTTCCAGACAAATAAATTTGTCTCTACTATAACCTATCTGAATCCCTGACCCATGGAATTATGATCAAATAAAAACACTTGTTTTAAACCATTATGTTTTGGGACACTGTATTACGCAGCAATAGACTATCCCAGAGGCACAGAGCCAATGTCCCCCTGTCGTCGTCTCTTTTTTATATGCCTTCTTGTCTCTCTCTGCATTGCAGGAAGCCCAAAGGAGGGTATGCCAGCTCTCTTTGCCCCATCGGGGGAAGTCTCACTTGCCCCCTGGGCCTCCCTGGTTTTCTGGGACTCCTGGAAGGTTTCCCACTCATCGCCTCCACCATCCCACATAAGCAGACAGGCAATGTGCTGAGGCCGCTGGTGTGCAGCTGAAAGGAAAACCAAGCCCCTCCCTTCCCTGCTGACATTTGAAAAGGACAAAATTAGGAGGAAGGTAAATGCTATTCTTCTCTCTCTAGGGACTAGGGAAGAGGGAGACAGACACTAAGGATTCTGATTGTTTCGAGTTTGGAAAGGCTGCTGGGGTGCTAGGCACAAGGTCATTGCAGAAAGAGGGGGTGGCTGCTGGTGGGCTCAGCATCCTCCAGCGGAGGTTACTTGGGGCTGGTGGGAACAAAGCTGCTCTCCCCATCCCATTCTAGTGTCCCTGAGCCTGGGTAAGTCAAATGGTCCCAACTGCAGGTAATGCTGCTGATCTGCAAAGTGGTTCTAAATTCTTGACTAGATATGTACTAATTTTGGGATTTGTAAATGAGAAATTGGAATTCCCAAGAATTCTTGGCAAACTTCTGAAATTATAAGTTATTGTATATTTGTCATAACCTTATTTCATACATTTTAAACAATGATTATCATTGTTAATAACTGTACATAATGAGTTACTGTAAATAATAAACCACGAATCATTTTTCTGTATAGGATTATGTCCAGAGGTCTTTTGTTTGAAAAAAAGATATGTTAAATGTGTGGATTATTATTACCATGAACCAATATATTTTGACAAGATTATATATCTTAATAACACATAAAATTGCCCCCTACCTGATTTAGATATTTGATAAGAGGAAACATTAACATAAAACTAATGCCAAACACAAGTCAGTAAAACCTTGAAAACTAACATATTTAATATTAAAATTTTTCATTTGTCACATGAAAATTTTAAAACACACAAAGTATTAATTAACCAGTCTGGATCTTTGTTTTGTAGCAAATATTCCAGATATAGAAAAAAAATCTTTTGTGTTGACATTGATGGAATCATCAAGCACGTGTCCAAAGGCATCTTCGATTTGGGTGTTGGGGGGCGTATTGCTTCATATCAGCTCATTTATTTTATTAACAATTGAGTGCTTTGTCTGGTTGTCCTGACTTCCTTTTTGCCACTGAAATTGATATTGCTTTTGTTCATTCAGATGTTAGGTCAGTTTTATGTCCAAGAATCCCACAGCATTCTTATCTTCTTCTCTTCCGCTGCAAATATTCAAACACTAGAAAAGGCCAGTGACCGTGACGGGATGGTATCTGAAGAATGTAACATTTGGATCTCCTAGCAAGGTTAACCGTACTACACATACTAAAATTGCCAATTGAAGGGCTTATTTTGCTTCCAAAACTTATTTCTTAAAATACTGCTCATAGGATGTGTGTAAAGTACACTATACATATAACTTATTAATATTGAATGGTTTATGTGTAAGAATGACTCACCATTGGCAGCAGACAGCGTCACAAGCATGTATTGATACAATGACAACAACTAGAAAGACTGATTAGATGGTGATCTTGCCTGTGAGCTTCTGTCCCAGCTCCCAGAAATTTCAACCTTTGAGTCCATGGATCAGGATTTCTGGTTCTTGCTTTCAACTTGACATCCGTTGATTCCTTCAAACTAGTGACGTCTCTGTGTTGATGGTGGAACTTTAATTATCACAAGATAATTAAAATACTTGTCCCATTGGTAGAGTGCTGCGGCGTCACAGCTCATAGCAACCTCAAACTCTTGGGTTTAAGCAATTCTCTTGCCTCAGCCTCCCGAGTAGCTGGAACTACAGGTGCCCGCCACAATGCCTGGCTATCATTTTTCAGATTTCTTGATTAAATTTTCTTGGGACTTTGGATTTGGGGCAAGATAATCCCTGAGAAATGCTGGGAAGATATTCCTGGCAGTATAATAGTAGATCTATAGCTTGGCTTAAAGCAGTGGTCCCCAAACTTTTTGGTACCAGAGACCAGTTTCATTGAAGACAATTTGTCCACAGATGGGGTGTGGCAGGATGGTTTCAGGATGATTCAAGCATAATACATGTATTTCTATTATTATTACATAGTAATATGCAAGGAAATGATTATACAACTCACCATAATGCAGACTCAAGCAAGCCCTGAGCTTACTTTCCTGCAGCTATATGGTCCCATCTGGAGCGAGGGGAGACAGTGAAGAAGCTTCCCTCGCTTGCCACCACGCCCCTCTTGCTATGTGCTCCAGTTCCTATCAGGTTGTGAACTGGTACCACTCCCAGAGCCCGAGGGTTGGGGACCACAGGCTTAAGAGAGGCAAGCTTCATCTAAGGAGAGTAAACTCTCAAAATGCATCCCTCTGGACAGGTTGGGATGCTGCTGCTCAGGTCATTAAAGAGAGAGTTGGACTTGTGTACCAAGACCGCCCAACTGCACTGGCACCCTCAATTCCCTGCCTCCCCTCTTACAACATGATGTCCCCCAGAAACCTGTCTTTAGCTCTCTCTCTCTTTTTTTTTTGAGACAGAGCCTCAAGCTGTTGCCCTGAGTAGAGTGCTGTGCCATCACCGCTCACAGCAACCTCAGCCTCCTGGGCTCAAGCGATTCTCTTGCCTCTGCCACCCAAGTAGCTGGGACTACAGGCGCCCACCACAACACCTGGCTGTTTTTGGTTGTAGCCGTCATTGTTGTTTGGTGGGATGGGGCTGGATTCGAACCTGCCAGCTCAGGTGTATGTGACTGGCGCCTTAGCCGCTTGAGCCACAGGTGCAGAGCCTAGCTCTCTTTTTGTCTTCACTTTCATGCTGTCTGTGGCACCTCATCTATGATCTTGGTTTCAATGCACTGGTGAAATGCAATTCATGGCTCCAGCCCAGACCACTCCCACTCTTTTATCTAAAGATTCATTTGCAAGTCTTTTCCTTCCTATCTGCATGACTCCAGACTTTGCTGATTTAGAAGTCTGAATATCCAAACTAGGAATACTTCCACTAGAACAGTGGTTCTCAACCTTCCTACTGCCGCCACCCTTTAATACAGCTCCTGTGGGTCGTGACAAGGACCCTACAAGATAATAATGGTCCCATTGAGACTATCACCCTGAAAGGTGAGTTTGTCACCAGACACTTTTGGTTTCTCATGTATAAAAGGAAGGATTATAGTGTTGGCTGAGGTGATTTGCTTGAACTGACTGGGAAGCAATAGGGGCAGGGAAGCATATGAGACACTTCCTGGTATTTCTAGGTCAAGTAGTAGAAGTTAATGGAAGACCAAGGCAACACCATTGAAAGCTTATTCTTCCAGAAGGGCTAAGAATATTACCCCATTAGAGAAAGAACACTGACCAGCTGAGGTACTTGAGAAGATAAATGGGATATGGGTCATAATGAAAAATACTAAGTACAGCCTGTGATCAGGTACAGAAACAAAAACTATAATATCCACCCACATTGTACTTCTTGCTTTGTTATGGATATATTTATTATTATTTATTTTTAGCAAAATTTCCCTTTTCTCCTATCCTTATCCCCTATTATTTTTAGGTAGGGATGTTTTTGATGGTTATACTTGTAATTTATGGCATAGAGTATAGAATTTCAAGATGGAATTATGACAAAATTAGAGAGAGAATAAATTTTTCTAATTATCCTGGTGTAATTACTGATATCAATTTTGGTTGTTCTTTGGGGAAAAGGGTAAGCTTTCATTGTGAGGAATAATAGCATGATATTGAGTAGAAGCAGGCTTCTGTGGTGCTCATGCTGGGCAAGTTTAACAGTAGAAGAAGGGTGTATATCAAGGTTGGGCAGCCAAGAGGTGGACCCTCGTGGACTCTTGTCATCTTTGTAGGATGCCTAGGACTTTTAAACCCTCTTTCTTTTATGTTTGCTTTTCCTCTAAAAAGAAATCAGAAGCTCACTCTCCCAGGCTCTCTTACACCAAATGCAATGAACAAATGTATTCAGAAAAGTCTCTGAAGCACCTATTCTTTGAATGTGGCTGCAGATACGCCCAACTTCCAGAGGCCGTGATGGCGAAAGTTATAGGTAGCACCACCCTTAGACCTGGATGAGAGGGGTCTCCGCTTTGGACCATGCATATGAGAGAAGACTGGTCTGGTGCTACTCCAGGCACACTCCTCCCCTCAGGGCCAGGAATCTGCAGGACGGAGGGACATGCCTGCCCAGCACTCACACCTCTACTATTTTTGGCTTTAAGAACCAGGATCCCAACTTTCCTATCTGAATGACCCAAACCCTCTTCCAGGGCTTGCACAGGCCTCTTTCCCGGTTCTGTCTTGTGAGGATAGATCATGCTGCCCTGTGCCCTAGGAACAGCCCAGGGGAGTCTGTGGAGGGAATGAATAGAACTTGGGCCCATGGGCAGTAGCGGCTGCACACAAGTGCACAAGGCCCCTGGCAATGCAGGATGAGGCTGAGGGAAGAAAAGGGGGCATGAGGCAGGGGCCAGAGGTTGGTCCCCTGCCCCACCATGTTATAGCCCAGTTCTGAGGATTCTAAATCTGGACCTGACCTTCCTGGTTGTTATAAAGGTATATTTGTCAAGGTAGCAGAATATGTGGAAGGTGGTATTTTCCAAAAATGCTAACAGCAGTGTGTCGTTTCACTTGCTCTTTCAGATCGTTACAATTCCCCACTGAGAGGCAGAGAGTCTATTTCCCTCCCCTTGAATCTGGGCAGAACTTTGTGCCTGCTTTGATGAATAGAATTCAGCAGAAGTGGTACTGTATGACTTTGAATGCTCGATCCTAAAAGGCAATACAGCTCTGTATGGGTGTCTCTTTCTTAGGAAATGTGCCCTTGGAATCCATCCACCATGCTGTGAGGAAGCCCAGACCAACTCACAAGGAGAGACACACACAGAGACACAAGGAGAGGAACTGAGGCCACCGTCAACTACCAGACATTATGGGGCAGAGACAAGCCATTCAGGATCTGATTTCTTGATCCACATAATTTAAGAGTGTAATAAATGTTTGTCTTATACCTCTAAGTTTTAGCATAAATTATTATGCAACCATAGTAATTGGAACAGATTTGAACATACTTCATTTAATAGATTAATCCTGTAATTTTGAAATACTTTGATATATAGTAAGAGAGCCTCTTGTCCTGGGCCTAGCAAATGTTGAGGACTATCTCTAGTGTTCAGCACCCAGTGTCATTAGTAGTATAAGCGTCAGGGTCTGTGCCCAGGTGTGGGGGTAGGAGGGTGTCCACAGCACCTGGCCTAGGCTGTCATTTGGACACTGTTTCTGGCTGTGTGGTTTCTAAGCCTTATTCTGTAGTCCTCCCAGAGATTCCATGACCTGCCTAATCTCCTTTGTAAATTCTTCTTCATAGAGCAGTCAGAGTGGTTTTTGTTGCTTGCAACTAAGAAATCCTGATTCAAATGAAAACTGGCTTTGGGTTATTTCACTCTGATTCAGTTCAACAGACATTAATTGAGTATCTGCTGCATGGCTGGCCCTCTTTTAGGCAATAGTGATACTAAAGGGTATAAGATAGAATCTTTCTTTTTTTTTTTTTTAGAGACAGAGTCTTACTTTCTTGCCCTCAGTAGAGTACTGTGGCATCACAGCTCACAGCAACCTCCAGCTCTTGGGCTTAGGCGATTCTCTTGCTTCCACCTAGAAGCAAGTCCCCTAGCTGGGGACTACAGGTGCCCGCCACAATGCCTGGCTATTTTTTTTGTTGCAGTTTGGCCGGAGCCGGGTTTGAACCCACCACCCTCAGTATATGGGGCCGGTGCCCTACTCACTGAGCCACAGGGGTAGATAGAATCTTACTGTTAGGTAATAATAGCTAACAATTATTGAGCACCTGAATTGTGTCAGACACTGTGCTGTGTATGTGCTTTTCCTTCTATATCTCTATTAATTGCAAGCAAGAAAGCTGAGACTCAGGGAGGTAAGTAACTTGATTAAGATTATACAGCCAGTAAATGGTGGAGCTGGAATTAGAACCTGGGGCCATCCACCTGCAATGACTGCTCTTGACCGCCTGGCACCAGGAGACATCTGTGTTTGGTGGGATAACACACAGATAATGCTGTTCCAACTTCAACGAGTTAAGGGTATTACTAGGAGCACGAAGGAGGAGCAGTTAGTGGAGATCTAGGAAGTCTTCTGGGAAGAGGTGTTGCCTGGGCTCAGTCATGAAGGATGTGGGACCTGTTAGATGAAGGGCATGGACAGGGCACCCAGACTGTGGGAACTGCATGTGCGAAGGTCCAGAGGAACAAGCTGGAGTAACTGGAGTGGCCACACTGCCATGCATGGGCCAGGAGCAGAGGGGAGGAAGCCAGGGCCAGGTCCTAGGAGGGCTGCATGCTAAGCCAAAGGGTCTGAGCTTGATCCTGGGGGCTGTGGACAGCCACAGAGAGATTTTCAGTGGATCTGTGATTCACAAATCTTCTCTGGCAGAACAGGGGTTGGTTTACAGGGTATGTGGGCTGGAAGCAGGAAGCTATGGGATGCCGCTGAATAATCTAGGTGAGAAATGAGCAGGGCTGCACTGAAGCCCTGGAGACAGGAAGAGGAAATAGTTGAAGGGGCTGGAGATGAGAGGTGGAGGAAATGGGTAATGCAGGGAAAGGAAGAGCTCTGGGTCAGGTTTCAGGTGTCTGCCTGGGAGATGAGAGGAATGGGGAGCCATTTGCTGAGGCAAGAAATGCAGAAGGAGGCAGCCTGGGGGAGCTGGTGCAGGAGGTGCAGCCAATGCTGGATAAGGGTGACGACTACCTGCTGGGGCTCTCCAGGCCCCACGTCAGTCGCAGGGATGAGGGGAAGACGAGGTGAGTTAATACTAGTAGTTGGCTTAGTGTAGTGCTTCTTGCAAAGTAAGCACTCCAAAAGAATTTGCTATTAGTTTTCACTATTGTTAGCCTTGTTTTACAGTTGAGGAAACTGGGGCACAGAGAAGTGATATAGCCTGACAAGGTCACACAGCCAAGAGGCCAGAAAAAGTCTGACTCCAGGGTAGTGCCCTTGACCCCACATCATTCTGTCTGAGGGTTGCTGAGTGTCTGTGGGGATCACAGGTGTGGGCAGATGAGCTCACACTGGGGATAATAGTGGGAGCCAAGGCCAACCTTGGGAGACCCTGGAGCTCGCAGTGACCTGCAGCATGGGACCGATGCTGCGTGTCCTCTGCTAAAGGGTGGTGATAAACACAGCACCGCTCAAAGGGTTGTGGTGGGGACAAAGTGAGATGTGCTATACATGTCATTAGTGTTATCAGTGCTTGTGTTTGCATATCCAGGGTTTAGCTCCTAGTCTAGGGCTTAACAAATTCCTGTGGAATAAATCTCTGAAATCAAACACCTAGGTTCTGGCTCTGCCTTCCCTGTGGGTGTGTCACTGAGAACCTGTTTTCTCCTGTACAGACTCAAAACACTAATCACCATCTCACAGGCTTCTCAGGATTAAATGAAAGAATATGTGACTGTACCTTGGGGATTGTGGCGTGTCCTACAAATGCAGTGTACAGTCATACCCTCTGCCTCTCCCCTCCCTGGAGGTAGTTGGCAAAGCCTGGGAAGGAGAGTGGGAGGCTGCCTGGAGCTGGTGGGCAGCTCAGTTCCTTGTCAGACAAGTGCAGAGGTTGGTGGGGCGGTTGGGAGGAGGTGGGCCAGACATGGGCTGGCACTGATCACCAGGCCTGGGAGGGGTTGTTGAGGATAATGGGCTGTGACCTCCCCCATGCCTGTCTCAGCTCAGGTCCAGTGGTTTGGCATTCAGGGCCGCTGCATCTAGATCTATGCTTGCCTCTGCACGTGCCTGTGGGCATGCAAATTTAGGGTTGCTCCAGCTGTCTCCCAGAGTCAGGAGGTGGCAGGTATAAAGTCTCTGGGAAGCCTGCTTCTCAGATTAATTCTATTCTGACCTCCTCTCACATGCAGGAGAGATGATTAGAGTACTTGAAGCATTTGGTTTGTTTGGGTGTCTAGAGGATAGCTACAAGCCGAGCATGTGCGTGTGTGTCTGTAACAGGGCCAAGGAGCCATACACAGAATAACAACAGGGTCAGTGGTGATGGGGGTCACGTGCCATGGCGTATGCTGATGGTACCAGTGGTGGTGGTGCTGAGGGCGGGTCAGTGGTAGTGATAAAGGAAAGTGGATCCCCAAACTGGGGTCCCGTCTTGCAGGCCAAGTGGGTTCTTGGTTTCACATAGGGAAGAATTCAAGAAAAGAATTGCTGACAGAGTAAGGCAAAATAGAGTTTATTGAGATAAGAAAAAAAAGTGGTTGCCCCACAGACAGAGTAGTGGTTACACTGTTGGACCAAGGAGTCTATCTGCTTGTCCTCCAAACCAATCAATGGAGAAGCAGATGAGAGAGCAACAGTTTCACTTTTATTTACAAAAAAGCCAGCAATTCTGGAGAACAGTGCAGATATCTCTTCAAAGAACTGTTATGTTCCCTCTTTCCCTTTGTTACTTTTTATTCTCACAGTCAAAGTCAACATCAGCAATGCTGTTACTCATCATAATACACGTCAAACAGATTCCTCCTCATAAGTCACAAAGCCACACAAAATCTTCCTATCTTAAAGTGGTTATATCTTCAAAGCATTTTTAATTCTGGACTAAATTTGTAGTTTGTCAACACCCTGGGTGCACAGAGTGCCTTGGGTCCTTGACTGGTCCCATGGAGTCTGATTGCCACCTTATCTATGACAGTTGCCTTGGAAGTGAATAAACAACTCCAGATGAAGGCGTGCAGCCTCCTCCAGCATTGTCAGGGCCTGACCAGCCACACCCCGCATGAAATGGCCACTCAGATTAACAGTGGCTGGTAACAGTCATCTCTCAGAGCAACAGAGAGTAGCATTTTATGAGTTTCTGGGGTCTTGTTTTATACCTTTTATTTAATTATATGTTAAGTGGAGGGAGAATTATTCATAAGGTTTCTGGGAAAGGTGTGAGGAGTTCCTGAACCTAGGGTCCCTCCCCCTTTTAACCCATATAGGGTAACTTCTGCAAGTTGCCATAGCATTTGTGAACTGTCCCTTGCTGGTGGGAGTTTCTTTTACTATGCTGATGTATTATAACTAGCATATAATGAGCATTTAAGGTAACCTGAGGTTGTTCTTCCTGGCTATCTTGGTTCTAGTTGCTTTTGGCCGGCTCCTTCACCATCTGTTTTATCTGAGACCTTGGTTCTGGTGTTCTGACTCTTTATTGAGCAGGACCTGCCGTTACCCTATCTCAGAAGCCTCCTGGCTGCCCTTTCACACTTTGCAGCCATTTTTCCTGTACGTCAAGGAATGGTGATGAGGGGAGGAAGGAAGAAGAGAGGAGTTCTCATCTCTCAGTACTCCTTGTTCAACCAGCAACCTCCCCGGCAGTCCAGATCTTGCAATATCATTTATTTTTCTTCAGAAAACAGTTCACTTTTTCTGGTGTGATGGGAGAGGTACTAAGTGGGAAAAACTCTCTGCTGTGGTACTTTTATCTAGGTGGGGTGAATATACTCTGCCTTTCCTCCCCTTTGCTTAAACTGCCCCCACCACCTGGAACGCCCTCCATTCAGCTAGACATCTCATCTATCCTTAAAGCCTCACTTCAAATGCACTTGCTCTGTTAAGCCTTCCCAGGGCGCAGGTGATAGAATTAAATTTTCTGGTTTTTGATGTGCTCCTACGTTGCAAAGACAACTGTGTAGTAGTTCTGAATGACTTTGAGGCCAGCAATTCTGGGTGAGACAGATTATGTCACAATGTAAATTGAGTCAACGTCCTTCTCTGTTTTAGACTATACATTCTTAGGGTTCAGCTTTGTGTGATCAGAGACACCAGGGCCTGGTCCAGTGGGGGTGTTGGTGTTTAACAGCTTGCTCTTTGGGGGACAGGCTCTGGTTTATAGCCTGAAAGTGGAGTTGAGAAGACAAGCTGCCAGTTTGTGAGCTGGTCTGAGTTGGTTCGAGTACACAATTACTGATTCACCTCTATGAACCATAAATGTTGATGTCAGCTAGTATCTAGCACACAATAGACCCTTAATACATGTTTGAATAAACAAATTAATATATAAATAAATGAATGAATGAAGAGCTGCATGGGTGGGTGGAATTACATCAAATGGCTGTAATAGTGGTGACTCATGGCTGGTTTGTGGGTGGGAAGGCAGGAGAGAGGGGGTTGTGTCTATTGGGCACAGGCCTTGGTAACCCCAGCATCAGGCAGATCCCAGGTGTCCCAGCCCCCACTCAAGGGCCTTCCTGCTTCCTGGGCTTCCCCCGTGCAGAGGCTGCTTTGCATTCTCTCATAAATAACCTGTAATGCGCTGAATGCAGTTTTCTTGTTGGGGCTTTGTTTCTTCAATCATGACAAAAGCTGCACTAATGAGTTATTGGAAAACCCAAGCCCTGCTCCAGGCCAAACAGGCTGGGTGAGCACAGTGGGGGAGGTGCTGAGCATGGCAGCCAAGACAGGGCAAGAGGCTGAGCGATTCTCTCTCTTTTTTTTTTTTAGAGACAGAATCTCACTTTGTCGCTCTTGGTAGAGTGCTATATGGTGTCACAGCTCACAGCAACCTCCAGCTCTTGGGGTTGGGCGATTCTCTTGCCTCAGCCTCCCAAGTAGCTAGGACTACTACGCCCCCCCACAACGCCCGGCTATTTTTTGTTGCAGTTTGCCAGAGCCGGGTTCAAACCTGCCACCCTCTCTGTATATGGGGCTGGCACCCTACTCACTGAGCCACAGGTACTGCCCTGATTTTCTGAAAAGAGCTGGAGGAAGAGGGAATTTAAAAAGCCTTCATAGTGCACATGTGCTCAGGGCTTTACAGTTCACATGGACTATCTCAAGGAGTCCTGCTCCACAACCTGCCTGGGTAGGTGTTGTTAACATCCCCATACTCTAAGATGTTTCTACCCCAGGACCTTTGTACTTGCTGTTTCCTCTGCCTGGAATACCCTTGCCTCCAGATTTTCATCTGTCTCAGTCCCTCACTTTACCCAGGTCCTTGATTGACTGTCACCTCCTCAGAGAGACCTTCCTTGCCCAACCTGCCAACGGTGACATCACCTCTTGTTCTCTACCGTTCTACCCTATCTTAATTCTGTTTTCATAGCACCCATCATAGCCTGATACCATAGGTAATATTTTCCCAGAAGACCCCAAGACAAGCATTTGAGTGGTATTTGGTGACTCCAGGAAATGTAGCCACAGGAGAATGGGGACACACAGGAGAATGGGGGTGAGATGAGGGAAGGGAAGGCAGCCAATAAAGGGCGCATTATTTGTGCAGTTACCACTGAGGAGAGCTGGGGCTCAGTCTCACTGGGGAACTCCAAGAGGCCGTGTAGCTCACATCCTCTGAGACACCCTGCCCGAGGGGAGAGGGAAATGGAGTTTATGAAGCTCCTGGGAGTCACTGGCTGAAGCTGTTCTCAGGGACTTAAGAGTCCCTGGCCCTTCTGGCTGCTTTGTGGGCAGGCACAAGAAGGGATTGGGCAAAGGCATGCAGGTGCCAGCAATTAGAAGTCAGCTGAGGACAATGGTGTTAGATGAGGGGACAGAGGCTAGCATTGACAGATTTGATTAGACCTGCTACATCATCACACTTTTATTGTATCTTTTATTGTATCTATCCCCTTAAAATAGAACTTCCATGAGGAAAATAGAACTTCCATGAGGGAGGATCTTTTTTGTGTTTATTGCCGTATCCTGTGTGCCTGCACCAGTGCCAAGTAATCAAGACATAGTTGTTGAATGAGTGAATGTCCATTTTTCAGATGAAAATGGTAAGGCTCAAAGACATGAAGAACTGTGCCAAGGTTCATTCATATAAGAAGGCTTTACCACGCTTATACTTTGGGTCCAGCATGTGCAGTCTCTCTGACTCTAATTCCTGGGCTTCTTCTTAATAACTCTAATCCCCATCCTTCATTCTAGGGAAGGTAGAGCTTCCCTAACTCCATTCTATATCCCTCCTCCACATAAATGCTCCTATGCCAGAGGTCCTCAAACTTTTTAAACAGGGGGCCAGTTCATGGTCCCTCAGACTGTTGGAGGGCCGGACTATAGTTTAAAAAAATAACTATGAACTAATTCCTATGCACACTGCACATATCTTATTTTGAAGTAAAAAAACAAAACGGGAACAAATACAATCACACTACCTCATGTGGCCCATGGGCCGTAGTTTAAGGACCCCTGTCCTATGTCTTCAGCTGACCTAGCAAAGACAGGCCTGAGAAACATTGTTTTTAAATAAATAAATAATTTATTATTATTATTATTTTTGAGACAGAGTCTCACTTTCTTGCCCCAGGTACAGTGCCACGGTGTCATAACTCACAGCAACCTCAAATTCCTGGGCTCAAGTGATTCTCTTGCCTCAGTCTCCCAAGTAGCTGGGACTAGAGGTGCCTGGCACAACGCCTGGCTATTTTTAGATATGGGGTTTTTCTCTATCTCAGGCTGGTCTTGAACTTGTGAGCTCAAGCGATCCACCTGCTTTGGCCTCCCAGAGTGCTAGGATTACAGGTGCGAGTCACCATGCCTGACCAGTTAATTAATTTTTTGAGACAGAATCTCACTCTGTCACCAGAGCTAAATATAATGCAGTGATGTCATTATAGCTCCCTGCAATCTCTAATTCCTGGGCTCAAGCGATTGATTCTCCTGCCTCCTGAGTAGCTGGAACTATAGGTGTATACCACTAAGCCCAGCTAATTTTTTCTATTCTTTGTAGAGACCGGGTCTCACTCTTGCTCAGGCTGGTCTCAAACTCCTGGCCACAAGTGATCCTCCCGCCTTGGCCTCCCAGAGTGTCAGGATCATAGGCTTAAGCCACTGTGCTCAGCCCTGAGAAGCTTTAAACCAACGTTCGGGGATGAGTTTTGTTCAGCAAGGATCTATGCTGAAACATATTTTGTGGTTTCCCATTTCACTTGGAATAACAACAGATCTTTTTATCTCTCATCCCAAGAAAAGAAATGTGTCTGAGTCCTGGCTTCTTTGAGTTTTATCAAAACAGCAAGGACGCCCCCCTCTAGTTAGATTTAGGAGGTAAAGTTCTCTCAATGGAGAGTGGAGAGAAGGTGAAAGGAGAAGGGAGACAGAGCAGGTGGCTGGGAAGGGACAGAGATTTGGAACTTTTGTTTGTATCCCTCCAGCCTGCAGTGCCAGATAGGGATGTTTGTGTGCTGAGACCCTGATGGTTTCCAAGGCCTGCTTGTGGTTATGGAGAGAGCTACTGTGAGGACATCTCAGAGTGTGTCCAGGGCAGTGGGACCTGACTGAGGTCCAGCCTAGGGTTCAGGAGCCACAGAGACAGGAATCAATTCCATGACAACCACAAAGCCCTCTTTTCCTGGTTCCCAGATTCTTTCTATGACTCCGGAGACTCCCCCTGAAATAGCTAAGGCTGATTTCTCAACACTGTCAATTGGAGGGTTAGAAATCAGAATTTATTTAATGTAAAAAAATACAACAGTATGATGTTTATTGCATGTGGATGTTGCAGAGTAAATTCAAATCTACTCCAGTGCAGAGGGACCTAAGAGCCTCTAGATGAAGGAGTCTGAGCTAAGAGGCACACACAGGCCTCCTGGAGTCCCGGTGAGGCAAAACCAAACCCCGGTCAGGCTTCCTGCCTACTCAGAGGGCTGAGGAGGCCATAGGCGAAACACCAAAGGAACTTAATGAAAAATACATATTTAAAAATAACATTAATTTATTTCTCATTTAAAAATAATACATGCTACTTGTAGAAAACTAGGGAGAAACAGAAACATATAAAGACAGAAATGCAAATCACTTTCAATCCCACTATCCTTGATAATCATTAAAATAGAATTAGCTGTCCATTTCATCTTTACTCTATATGCAGTTTGTTTTTACATAATTGAGATCATATGAATATTATTTATGTAATTTATATTCTATCTATAGAGGATAATGGGTCCCTGAGTTCTGCATAGTGAACAAAAGAACACATACATACAAATACTCCCCCTCAAATATTTACATGTTAATTTGCACAGACCATGAATAATGAAGCAGGGGAGAGAACATTAAACCGTATTAAGTACTAACTCTGCTTCCAAATAGCATGGTGATTCTAAGGAAGTTCCTTTACCTTCTTTGTGCCTCAGTTTCTTAATTTTAAAACAAAGTCCATAAAAACTCATTTAACCATGTCACAGCATTTTGGAGACATTCAAACATGAAAGCTGTTTATTGACTGTAGTGATATTATTAGTCTGTGTAGTGGAATACAAAGATTTAGGAACCCCAGCTTTTGGCATTTTATTTGGTGTATGGCTTTGGGGCAGTTTCTTAGTTTCTCTGGTTCTTAGCTACCCACATAGTTAAATAAAGGACTGGATTATGATTCCTAATAAGCCAATAATTTTTAGAATGCTTACTACGTGCCAGGCACTCTACTCAGCACTCCATGTACATTTTCTCATTTAATTGCACTAATAGCCCTGTGAGGTTGGCACCATTCTTACCGCTGTTTTTCAGATGAGGAAACGGAGATCCAGAGAGGCTGAGGAGCTTGCCATGGTTGCTCAGCTAGTAGCAGTAGATCTAGGATTAAAACTAAGTTTTATTGCTGTCCAATAAAACCCCTGTGATTATGGAAATGTTCTATATCTGCATTGTCCAACAGGGTAACTACTAGCTATGTGTGACTGCTGAGCATTTGAAATGTGGCCAGTGTGACTGAGGAATTGAATTTTAAAGTTCATTTTGTTTAAATGTAAATAGCTACTAGTAGCTATGTGCTGCTGGCCAGGGCAGCTCTAGTATGTCAGCTCTTGGCCCCTGTTCTATGTGACAGGCTGCATCCAGTAGCAGTGAAGAGTATAGACTTTGTCTCGAGAGTCAGATTCTTTGGTTTGAATACAATTAATTTACTTGCTGTGTGACCTTGGGGGAGTGACTGAACTTCTCTGTTTCTCAGTTCATCCATCCCTAAAGAGATGATAACAGTGGCTGTGAGGGCAAGTGGCCTTTAAGCTGGGCATTTTATAGTTATGCAATTGCAACACACACTCCTTCAGGGAGGTTCTGGGTGAGGGGGTGAAAAGTGGGGGAGGACAGGCTGGACCATCCTCAAGCGGCTGAGTGGGAGGGTCTCTGGAGGTTCCCTCTACCAAAAAAAAAAAAAAATGTTGTACTAGGTGTAAATCCTGAAGCCCCCTGGGACATGGGCATGGAAGGTCCCCAAGGAGAGCCAGGAAACCCACATAATCAAAAGGCCGGCGAGTCCCCAGGGCTCCTGTCCCACCCGAGAAACCTGCTGCACTGATGGGTCGCTGGGACCGTTCCTTCCCCGCAGCCTCCCACTGAGCCCTCCGGAGCGCATCCTGTGATGTGGGAGTGGGAAACTAGGCCAGGATGACCTGGAGGGTCGCTGACAGGCCGGCACAGACAGGAGCTAGGGGCTGGAGGCGAGTGGGGGCGGTTTGGGCAGAGAAGGAGCACAGGAGGTGAAGTATAGGATAGGAGGATGCCAGCTTGCCCTGGGGTCAGGGCAGAGCAGAGAGACCCGCGCAGAGCCCCCCTCGCATTGTACAGTGGGGGTGGGAGGTGGGCGCCATTCCTGTCGTAGCCTATGTGAATGGCGCCCCCTGGAGTTTATGCTGCGCAGCGGCGTGTGTCTTCCACGCCTCAGTGTCCACTCCAGGTTTCCTGCCCCTCCCCCCTTTACATGGATCAAAAAGGCGCGATGGTTAAAGGAAAGAGAATTGGCTGGGGCGGTTAAAAAGGAAGGAAGCAAGGGGAGCCGCAGGCTCTGTTCCTGGGGGCAGTCTGTCGCCCCCCTCTCCTCAGTCCTCAGCCAGCTTTTTCAAGCTTGAGAGCATTTGATCCTGCTTCCCGCGGAGTGGTCCGGGAGAAGGTGAGAAAGACCAGCTCAGCGAAACTTGATGCTGTCCATCCAGACGGCTGAGGCCTGGGAGCAGATGCCAGAGAACGCAGCAGTTACCCGCTGCCTGGCAGAAGCCTTCAGGAAACGCACCTGACTCGACCTCCCCTCTCAAAGAGCATCCCAGGAGGGGGCAGTGCGGTCACCTATCTACCTATTGTCTAGATATTTTGGACCTCCCTTATCCTGATAGATCGAGTCTTGCCCAAAGCCTACCTTTGCTTGAGTTAGAGTACCCAACTCAGTTCGTTTTAATAAGCATACATCCGATGGCTACTGTGTGCTTAGCCCTGGCCACTGGGAGTGTTCCAGCCATGAGCAGAACACCCACCCTGCCCTTGAGCTCACAGCACACAGGAAAACAGAGCATGATATCTGAATGCTCACTCTAAGCTGGGGCTGGGGAATGGCTCTGTGAGGCCACAGAAGCAGCAGGGCCTTTGGAGAGGAGCTGATCTCAAGTGCTCTGCAGTCCCCTTAGCTAGAGGTGTCTCCCTTGGAGAGATCAGTGGAGTGAGGTAGGAATGGGGCTTTTTGTTGGGGTAGGGCCTGGCCCTCTGAGTGAGAGAGTTCTCCTCCTCCTGGGTACTGACAGCTCCATCCCAGCTTCACAGTCTTGCCTTCAAACTGGGCCTCTTTCCCAAGAGGCCAGAGAGACATTAGCATTAGGAGAAAATACCCAAGTAAAACAGGTTGCTTTTCTCTGACTTGGTTGAAATGTGGAAGGCAAAGGATAGGAAACACAGAGTAAGCAGCCAAATGCCTTCCTAGTTCTCCAATCTCTTTTCCTTTAGCCATGTAGAAAATACTTCCTTAAAAGCCAGTGTATGGTGCCCCATGATTGCATTAATGTACACAGCTATGATTTAATAGTAAAAAAATTAAAAAATAGAAAATACTTCCTTAGTGTGTTGTCTATTCCTAGATCTCTGGCCTGGTTCCATTTTTCTTTTTTCTTTTTTTTTTTTTTTTAAGATAGTTGCACTCTGTTGCCTAGAGGCTAGAAAGTGCTGTGGTGTCAGTCTACTCATAGCAACCTTAAACTCCTGGGCTCAAGTGATCCTCCAGCCTCAGCCTCCTGAGTAGCTGGGACTACAGTCACACATCACTATGCACAGATAATTCTATTCTTTTTTTTTTTATTCATTGTATTACCCAGGCAGGTCTCCAACTCCTGGCCTCAAGCGATCCTCCTGGTTCAGCTTCTCAAAGTGTTAGGATTAGGTGTGAGCCACTGTGCAGGCCAAATTTAAAGTTTTTTTTAGAGACATGGTCTCGCTCTATTGCCCAGTGGAGTGCAGTGATACCCTCAAAGCTCACTGCAGCTTTGAACTCCTGGACTCAAGAGATCATCCCACCTCAGCTTCCCCTAACTGGGACTACAGGTAAATATCATCATACCTGGCTCTGGCTCCATTTTTATGCTAGCATTTATAACCCTGTCATAGTAGTCTTCCCAGCTCAGGGGAACACAGTTGTGTGCCAGCTTCACAGTGTCCCTAAAGGCTGGGGCCTTTTAGGTCCAGGTCTGTATCTCCTCCATCAGACAGGGGGTTCCTAAGAGTAGGTTTGGGTATTTACCTGTTGGATGTCTCCAGCACAATAGGGTACCAGGTATGATGTGGGTACAATGCCTGGCTCAATAACTATTTGTTAAATTAATAAATATTTAAGAGAATCTGACTTTTCCTGCCTACTTGCCCCCTCCCCAGTTCCACCCACTGGAGAAGGAAAGCCTGGTAAATCAGAGTTCCTTACACTTGCTTAGAGTGGGAAGACCATATATGTTTCAAGTTAGTGTTAAAACAAAATTACTTTTGGTCTACTGAAACATCAGCTCAAAAAAATTAAACAAAGCCTCCCCCTTTTTCCAACATTAGTGTAGACAAAGGGAGCCCAGGTGATCCTCACTTTGGGAAGTATGAGCATCTAGACATTGGGCCTCTGCCACAGTTCAGGAGACTTTGGAGTCTGCTGCTGGGAACAATCTTGGAGGCAGTTGAGGCACACCTGCTCTTCGTGGAAATGGGAATCTGAAGCCCCAGAGGGGAAGGTCACACAGTAAGGCGGGGTACAGTCTTGACACTCGACCAGAAAGGGGGGTGGCATCTGTGCCTACCTGCCCCCTCATCAGTCTAGAACTGATACCTTCCATCATTCATTGTTAAGCCAGTCAGAGAATGTCTCTTTGCCTCAGTTTTCACATCTGTAAAATGAAGGGGACCACAAAATTCACCTCATAGGAACACTTTAAGGACCAAGAAGGATAGCAGATGTGGAATTTCTTGGAAAGTTCAAATGTAAAGCCACCGGGGTGATGGTTATAAAATAATTTACAAGAGAATCCAAATAAATCGGCCTTTCAAATGTGGGCATGGTTCTCAGTCTCACAATCTAGTCCCATCAATAGTTATTCATCAACTCATAGGATTAGCATTTATAGAGCACCTACTAAGGGTCAGGCACTATGCCAGGTGTTGGGGATACAGTGTCACCCCCCTTTTAATTTATTCCTCACACAGCACAGAGTGAGCCTACCAAATTAAAGTCAGATCCTTCCTCTGTTGTGCTGAAGACCTTGTCATAGCTCCCACTGCACTCAGAGTAAAATTCAATGTCTTGCAATAACCCCAGGGCCCAAATGACCTTCCCTCTAAACCTTTCTGATCTCAGCCAAACCCTGCTGACCACCATAGTCCTTTATACTTGCTGTCTCCTCTCCCTGCAATGCTCTTCCCCCAGATATTGGCATGGTTCCATTCTTCTGTTCTTTAAGGTCATGACTTAAATATTAGTGGGAATCTTTCTCGGTATATTCTGTAACATTTTAGCTCTCAAGTTACCTACTCTTCTCTTTAGCTTTAGTGTTCTCCTTAATACTCCTAACTATCTAAATATTGTTTATTTTCCTTATTTAGGTAGTCTATTGTCTGTCTTATTAGACTATAACCTCCATGAAGGCAGGGATTCTTGTCTATTTTGGTCACATTGAGTGTGCAATGCCCACAGCAGTACTGGGTACACGGTAGGTGCTCATTAAGTATTTGTTAAATGAATGAAAGATGGGCACACAGGCGAAGTTCCTGCTCTCATGCAGCCAGCATTCTACCAGCAGAGGGCCTTTGGGGTTGTGGGGTAAGGAGGGAGTGGTGGGAGCTACAGGCTCTGGGCAGCAGAAGCATATGGGGCTCCTTCCCTCCAAGGGTGTCATGGCAGGATTGCATTATCACTAGTCTCAAGCTGCACAATTTATAATGGGAGTTAACTGCTTACTAATTAGCAGCTGGAACCATTAATTGGCTATTTGTTAGAGCCCAAATTAATACACTGGTCTTTCAGCAGGCTCATAACTCTCCCTATTCCTCATCCCCTCCCAGCCAGCCTTCCTCCACCTGACTAGAGATCCTCTTGCTCTGGGATTGAATCAATACCTGTCACTGTATGATTTTCAGAGACAATTTCCCTTGCAAGGTGACGACACCATCCCAGCAAAGACTTCCTCTCTCTCCCTTTCTCCTCTTCCAGGCTCTCACTTGCAGAGAGAGGGGGGCGCTGGTGGCAGGAAATGATGAGAGAGCTTTCTAGTAATACCCTCTCACAATAAACTCTGCAGCTGCCCTGCTTGGCCAGTGTGTAAAGCTTCTTGTTCCTTGGCTGGTCACACAACCTTTTAGTCAGCAGCCAGCTCTTGAGACCTCCTGGAGCCCAAGTGATAGGCTTTCTCTGAGGTAAAAAAACAAAGAAGGAAACCAAAATCTTACCCAAACAGTGTTTTTCTTCAGTGGGAAGTGACCTTCAAGCATCTTGGGTAGAACCCAGGACTTGGCACCCTGAGGCCACTAGGCCTCAGTTTGATCCTGTGCCCTGTGGTCCACCTGCCTCAGGTCTAGCAGTCTAGTTCTTCTGCGCCCTCCCATCTCCACCTCCACCCCTTAACAGCTTGATTTGGGGTCCAGAGAATTGTTCTGAGTGTGATGTTCACTTGTGAAAACATTACTAGATTCCTAGGTCCTTACACTTCTTCAACATAGAACAGTGGGAAACAGCAAGGTTGCTGAACCAGGCTACTTAGGTCAAAACTCAGGTCCGTTACTTAGCAGCCATATGAGCCATGAAATCTTTCTATGTTGTTCTGTGAGAATAACAGCCCTGTCTCACATAGCCGTTGTGAGGATTAATTAATACACATGACAGTGTGTGGCATGTGGGGATCAACTATCATTATTATTACTCACATTTCTCAACCGCTCTGTGAGATAAAGTGAGATCCACCCACTTTATATCTGGGGGAACTGAGGCCTGGGGAGGTTAGGAATAGAATGCAGGACTGATGGCTCCAAAGTCTAGCGCTCTTTACCTCCTATGGTCAGACATTGGGGCTCTGTCAAGGCAGCAGGCATGGCACATTTTGGGGAGGAGATGATTGAATTTACAGGCACACACAGGCTGTCGAGGTATTTATGCTGCATACAATTAGCTGCAGAGTATTCACGGGTGGATTAGATACAGCCAATGTTCAATCCCAGCCTGCCTCGAATTCGGTCCTCTGCTCCCCCCTGTGCTCTGTTCCTCTCCCATCACAGTCTTCTGTTTCCTCCAGACCAGTGTGTGTTCTGAGGGTGGAACTCAAGAGAATGACCACTGAGTCACTGGGGTTTACTGTCTCCCCTTACTCCAAAGCTGAGGAGGAGCGACTGACTGGTGTTTGAGTTGGAAAATAGAATGGCAGTTTCCCAGGCCATAGAGAAGTGTTCCTTTAGCTCAGGATAGGCAAAGCCAGGGAGAGCCAGGATCACTGTGATCACGCCCTGATAGCTTCCAGGAGGAGCTGGGGGGTTTCTAGGAATAATAAGATGACGATTAAAGAAGTTACTCATCACACCCTCAACTGTCACTTCTTTTTCAGACTTGGTGGGGAAGCAGGTGGGAAGAGTCAGGATAGGTCCCTATCTCTGTGGGGGAGAAAGTGAATTTGTTTTACTTTAGGGTAACAGTTGGGAAGTGGCTGCACTGAGGGTCTCCTAGGTCTGTAGTATCTGGACTATGATGGACATCATTCACTAATTCATTTAACAAGCCAGCATCTACTGGGTGCACAGCAGTAAGTTGGGCCTGGACCTCCTTATCTTGCCTTGGACACTGGGAAGAAAGGAAGGAGAGAGAGAAGAGGAAGGAAGAGACAAAGGTGCAAACCCTTGGAGGTGCGCTGGAGAATAGAGTCTTCAGATGTTCTAGAGATGAGCTGACAGCCCTCAAAGCCACTAGGCATTTCCCAGCACCTCCCTCTCCCCTCCTCGAAGTCAGGAGCACGTGCTCCTGTGGCTCGAAACCCTGGAGGGGGGAGGGACCTAGCAGGAAGTGGGCCTGTGAAAGGGATGGTTTATTATTATTACTAGATTTATGTTTTAATTTAGATGCAGAAAAATTAATCCTTTTTGGTGTACAGGTCTTTGAGTTTTGACAAATGTATAGTGTGGAACCATCATCCCCGTCAAGATACTGAACATTTCTGGAGAGCGAGGCTGCCGCGGTTGTCCGCGCTCCCGCGGGCCGCCCTAATAGAGCCCCTGCACACAAGCTGAGATAAATAACGGTGACAAGTGGAGCAGGTGAGATTAGCAGGACCGGGTGTGGGGAGCGATCGCAGGCGCAGGGGAGGCCATCCGCCTCGCTTCGCAGCCTACGCCCCTCTCCGTGGGCGTTTGGACCGAGCGCTCTCGGCTCCAGCTCCGGGAGGGCCGGGTGGAGGAAGCGTAGACCCAGAGCGCGGGACTCCAGCTCTGGAGCCGGAAAGACAGGAGCCCCTGGGGGAGCTTGGGGGCTCCTGAGGTCCTGAGAGGAGGCAGGCTGGGGAGGGGTGCGAGCTGAGGAGAGTATGGGGTGTCCTGGAGGAAGATCTGGCCGAGGGGTTCTGCGGGCAAACCTGTTGGCAACCTGTGGGTGGCAGCAAGGGCAGGAGCTCTAAGCGCCACCTCTCAGCTTGCGGCTCAGCGAGCTGCTCTGACAGTGGCCCCCGCGCGGGACCCGGGTAGAGGCCCAGAAGGCCTGGAAAGGGGCGGGGGCTCGGCCGGGGGGCCGGGGGACTCCGGAGCCTGCCAGACAGCGCTGCAGACCGACTGCAGGCGGCCCAGGACGCGCGTCTGCAAGACCCTAGGAACCGCAGGCAGCCCGGCCTTTCCCTCGGATCCTCGCTTCAGTCCCGCCTCCCCAAAGTACAAAACATGTGCGAAGTGTGCAGAGCCCTGCTGGCTTGGGTTCCCGAAGCGAGCCGCCGTGCCTACCCCGCGAGCGTGCCGGGATCGGTGCACCCAGCTCGGGCAGCTGGTCTGGGTGTGCAAGGGCGGGCGCAGAGCGAGCGGCTACAGAGCCCACGCGAAACCCAAGTCCCTCCGCCACTGTCCTCGGGATAGATGGATCCATTTCTGCTTTCTGACATTTTCCTGCGGTGGGGGCTGCGGGGGGAGCGAGAGAAGGAGAGAGAGAGATGGGGAGCAGAGGGGGAGGGAGAGAGGGAGAGAGAGAGAAGAAAGCAGGCAGTCTGCTTCCCCCAGCCCTGTTTTGTTTTCTCTAATTGGTCCTGGGGGAGGCGAGGAAATTGGACAGAGGCTGGGCTGGGCGAGCTGGGCTGCCTTTAATTGGCTCCTTTTTTTAACTGGAGGGGAATCAAACAGGAGAGCGAGCGACAAAGGGTGGGAGAGCGAGAGACCGAACGAGGAGACGCGAGGAGGAGGGAGGCGGGAGGAGAGAGGAGGGAGGAGGCGGGAAGAGCGCGGAATGAAAAGCTCCGAGGGGCGAAAAAGCAGCACAGCAAAGCCCAAGTTGCAGAGCTAGCGGAGCGCTCCCGCGGCCCGGAGCCCGGCCCGGCCCCGCCCGCTCGGGGCCCCCGCTGTCCGAGGCCTCCGGGCGGGGGCGGGGACGACCAACTTGGGGCGCGGCGCAGTCCTGCTCTCGGGAGAGATCGGAGCCCGGGAACGCCGCGGCGGCGGCCAGACGGCGGGCGCGGAGCGCGGAGAGCGGAGGCGGTGAGCGGCGCTAGTGCCGCAGCCCCGGCCTCGGCGAGAGCGCGAATATTTTTCAAACGACTCAAACTTTCCTTCTTTCCCCGCTTTCTGGGGCCCCCGGTGCCTGGAATTGCTCGCCAGAATCCCGCGGGGCACTGGGCTGAGATCCCTCCCCCGGGTTTGTCTGCAGCTCGGCTAACTTCGCGGACCCGAGGACCGGTGGCACTAGCCCCTCGGCCGAACCCAGCCCGCGCTGCTCCCTGGCTCGGGAGGGCCGGGGCCGGGGCTCCTTCGCCGCCGGGAGAGCGCCGGACCGGCCCCCTGGGGTCGCGCGGTAGAGCCCTCCGCGCCCTCCAGGACTGGGAACGGCGGATTAACCCGAGCGGAGCCCCGGCCTCCCCGCCCCCGCTCCGCGGGGGTGGGGGCCGACCCCGGGGCAGGGAAACGACAAGTTTGTCAGTCATCTGTGGCCTATTGGATCCGAGCGCCGCGGCCGCGGCAGGGAGGTCCCCGGTGCCCAGCATCCTGTGCGGACAGCCCTGGGGAACAGGGACAGTTCGGCAGCCGGGCTCCTTGGGCCAGGGCGCTGGCCGCTGCGCTGGGCGCGCCGAGGCGTTCAGGGCCAGGTCAGCGCCCCTTGCGTCCCCACGCGGGCAGCGGCGCAGCCAGTGGAGAATCCCGGGTCGCTACCGCCGCCTCTTCAGCCTCCTAGTCTCCGTCGCTGCCGCTGCTCTCTTTGCCTCCTCTCAGGGAAAGCGGGGGGAAACAGGGGCGTCGCAGGGCCCGGGCGGATGAGCCCCCGGCCGCCTCTTGGGCTGCGCCGCCTCGCGGGGATGAAGCACCGGCCGTGAAGATGGAGGTGACCTGCCTTCTACTTCTGGCGCTGATCCCCTTCCACTGCCGGGGACAAGGAGTCTACGGTAAGAGCCCGCGTCCCGCCCCAAGCTGGCTTAGACCTGCACTGAAACTTTGCAAGAGGCGCAAAGTGCGCGCTGCCGGGGTTTGGTGGAGACCTTGGCTCGGACTCTGGAGTGCTTGCCTACGTCCCCGCCCTCTCCAGGGCGCGAGGAGACCGAGCTAGCTGCTTCGGAACTCAGGGAACTGTGGTAGGGTTTGCCGTGAAGCTGGGAATGTCAAGGGGAGGTACCCACTTTCCCAAACCTTGCTAGGGGCGGGAGTGACTAGGAATCCTTGAGAGCACCCAGTCGGCTCCGGAGACCGGACAAATCCTAGCCCAGAGACTTGCACCGAAACCTGGTTCTCTCCTGGTTTGGCCTCCAGAGGGGAAGCCAAGCGATGCGCGATCCAGAGTTGCGCGCGGCTTGCTGGCGAGCCGGCTTCCAGCGCCGTGGTCGGGAGGCGAGCTCGCCTTCCCGGCTGTCGCTGCAGCTTCGCTTCTTCTGCTCGATTCTTGACAGCGGGAGAGGATGCCGGCATCCCCTGGCTCCCGCGCCTGCGACCGGGCATCTCTTTCGGACCGTTCCTGAGGCAGTTCTTCCTGTCCTAGTTCCCAGCTACAACCCCCTAGCCCACCTTCCTTCTCCATGCGCTCACACACAAACCCATTCAGCCACCATCCTCTGGAAACGCGAACACTGCACGCACCCATCGGGCTACGTGTCCAAACTCTGCCTGCTGCCTGGCAGCTTTGCTCCTGCGTCCGCACGCCTCGCTTTCTGACGCCGAGGGGGAACTCTTGTTACCCCTTCACCTTCCCATGCCATGGGTTTCCCCAGGGAAAGCCCCACAGGCAGGCATCATCCCGTCAGGTTCACTGAGGCTCATCCCTCCCGCAGTGCCTTCACCCTACAGCACAGAAAGTCGGCTCCGAGGACCCAATGGCCTCTACTTTACCTCCTCCTGACCGCAGGGTGGTTATGTAGGTTTTTGTAGCATGATATGTAGCTGGGGTGAGTGGGATTCTTTCTCCCTTATTTTCTGAGGCTGAGGGCCTAATGGTTTCCCTTTAGATCAGGGAAGAGTTTGACCTGTTCCATGGTGGGTGGCAGAGGTACTGTGTCCCTTGCTTCCAGCCTCAGGTGCTGGTGCTAAATGCTTCCTTCTGGAGGTATCTGGCCTGTCTGCCTGTGCCAGGCAAGAGGAAGGGGGTGTCCTGAGGGGTGTCTGGGAAGTGACATGCTCTTGGCCCTACACTGCTAGCTGGCTTGGGCTTAATTCTCTGGTGAGGCTGGCCCAGGCAGCTGGCCAAACTCTGCTTTTTAATTAGTTTGTGTTTCTCTTACTGCCTGGCCCCTCATATAGGCCAGAAAAGGCAGGAAGGAGAAATAATGCAGCAGGGTCTGGGCGAAGCTGAGTCTCAGGGAGGAGGCCTGGGCAGGTCCTGGAGGCTGTAGCCTCCACAGAGCAGTGATCTTCATTCTGCCCACGAGTTCCCTACAGCTCCACTGCTTCCTTAGAGCGGCCCTAAGAGGGACACTGCCGAGGCCCTGGAAAGTGGTGGAGAATCCTCACTGTGTGCTGCTGGCCTCCACTCTACCCCTCCGTCCACGTACTGGGCAGGCTGGGCAAACCCATCTCCTGCTTATCCCTGTCTTCAATCCTTTCTAGCTTCTCCATCCTTCTCCAGGCTGCACTGGGCCCCATCTTGAGGGGGCTTCTCTGGGCCAAGCCTAGAAACCCCAGCAGAAAGAGTGGGGTTGGGAGACAATCTCTGTGGACCCTCATTTCAGAGTACTCTGGGGCCAGGATTCAGCCAGAGGCTCACCTGTAACCTTTTCTCTGTATTTTTTCCCCTCCTGATTGCACCTGGGTAAATCCAAGAGGGCTGGAAATGCTGGGGCTGATTCCTGGACCTCAGATGACGTTCTTTCCACCTTTCCTGGAAAAGCTCTTTCCTGAGAGCTTGGCTTCAGGAAAGGTTTAGGGGCTCTTGGGAGTTGCCAGGGTTGGAAGTCTGTATTGAGGTGATGGGGAGATGGGAAAAATTTAATATGAGGAGGAAGAGGACATCAAGAGGTCATTGAGTTCCTTGTGACACTAGAAGCTTTAGCCAGATATAGCCAAAAGAGTCATCTTTGTAGGACTGAGACTGGCTTAAAAGAAATGGGGTGGAGAGCCAGAAGTAGTTCTCCCTCCCCACTGGCCTTCATTTTCCTCTACCCCCAAAGCAGATGAAGTAGCATGAGAAAGAGTAAGGGTAGCATGTCGGGGCCATTGTGCCTGGCACACACCTTGGAGGATATTTGTTGAATGAATGAAGGCCTATGGTTGGGGGGAGGTTGAAGAAAGGCTTTTTGAAATTCTTTCTTTCCAAGAAGTCTCTCTAGGACCGGGCTTGTAGGCAGGGCAGTGGGGTACTCTTTGTGGGTCACTGCTTAGGGATAATCATGGAGTCTTAGGCTAGAAGCCCATTGTTGCACTGGGGGGAAGCAGTAGGTTTCACTCAAGGCACAGAAGAAAAATGTGTGCTCTGGGAAGGGAACCCCCGACCCTCTACCCCCAGGACTATGCTGCTGAGAGGGGCAGATTAATGCAGAAGCTTAACTGAGAAGGTGAGGAAGAGCAGGAGGTGGAAGGAAAAACCCATTGTCTGCATTTGGCCTGGGCTGTGCAGTTCTGCTGAGAGTGGTAGAAGGCAGGTACCTGGAGTCCTATGCCCTGCTCTGTACTGAGGTCCATACGCCTGCTGTAAGATGTGTGGTCAGCAATAGGGCTGGGAATGCACTCTTAGTTTGTCCTGGTGGCTTTGTTCTTCTTTGGGGCACAGATGCTGCAACAGCCGAGGGCTGGATCAGACGGTCCATTTGGAGTCAGTCTCCCCTCCCTCCTCACCTCCCGGACCTCCTGGCCCAGTTTGTTGTCTTCTGGCGTGGATCTTGTAATCTACTTTCTGGCAGACTGGGGGGCTGAACTGGGGCAAAGGCAGTAGTGATTGAGGAGGAATAACCTCCATGTGGATAGTGTCCGAGAACACCCCCTCTTCTGTCCTGGCTTACTTTGCCCCTCCTATAGCAGCCAGACTTCCAGCCAGGGGCAAGTTGGTGGGATTACTTACCCTTACAAAAACACAACAAACCCCTGGATTATTTAATATGCAGAAGTGGGAATTGACATTATCCTTAAGACAGGTTGTTTGCAACTTACTGGTGGAAGTCAAAATATTTCACCAAAGGTGTCATCAGAAACTACTATCCTATGCTAATTTTTGTAGGAACATGAAGACAGATGTTGAATAATTTGACAAGAGCAACATAGCTTACAAAATTATCACCGAGTCAGGTTTTTTTCCCCTCCTCTGGGGAGTGTAGAGAAGAAATTTCAGGAAGTGAGTCTCCCAGTGTCGTCTCCTGAGTTTGATCTGGGTATGGCACTTGGAATTTTTCACTGGAGTTCCTACTCTCACATGCCTTGAAACTGCTGTCCACATCTGTTTCTTTCTCTGGCGAAGGTATCACATCTAAAACTTTGGTTCCCTTGGGCTAACAAGTCTCTGAGTTTTCTTAATGTCCTCAAGAAGATCCACACTTGTGTCCCTTCTTCCTTCTCAGTTACAGAAATTGCACAAGGGAAAGAGAGCGCCTTGTGCCTGCAAATGCAAGCCGGTTTTGCTTTGCCCACATCATTCCCTCCCCAAGTTGATGTTGGCCCCAAGCCAGTCTGAGGACTCCCCAAGCCTTTGGTCTCAGGCTGGAGAGTACCTTCTGAGGTTTGGGGTCCTCATGCTGTCCCTTTGTACATTACAGTCTGGGAATCTGTGCTTCCTGGGTGGGTGGGAGCTCTAGGTGAGGGGAGGAGGTTGGTTAGAGGGGATTTTATAATACTAGCCAGGAAAGCACTGTTGAGGGAGTGGGCAGGGATAGCCAAGAGTCCACGTGTAATTGGCCAGGCTTGGCTGTGAGCTGCTGGGGCTGGGGTGGCAAAGCCTCATTTAGAGCCTGGTATTAGCTTTGCTTTGCTGGAACATGGAAGGACAGGTTGGGGGGAATGGGTGGGGGGAGCTCCATAGGGAGAATGGAGGGAGCTAATCACAGCCGCCAAGGCCCAGCAAATGAGTGATGCAGGAAATCAATAACCTGGGGGTGGGAGTGGAAATCCGGGCAGCAGTGGTAGCAGCCCCAGCTTCTCTGGCTGCCCAGGAGGCATGGAAGGACCTGGGAGGAGTGAGACAGAAACAGGAATGTGGAGAGCACCCCCTCCCATCTGCCTCCCTACCCAGCCCTCCTGACTTTCATCTCTTGAGGGCTGGGTTCACTGAGGTTGGCCAGGAGATGCCCCACCCAGTGAACACAGAGGACCAGGAAGATGGAAACTTGGACCTCTCAGTCTTGAAAGAGCCCCACCCCACTTCCTACCTGCCTTTGGACACCTCTGCAGGTCCCAGGTGCTGGGGGTTTGTGTGAGCTGCTGGGGGCCCTGCCCTGTGTGGCAGGCACTGCTGCTCCAGATGTGGCCAGCAGGGGGAGGGCTTGGCCGCCACATTGCTTCTTGACTTTCCTAGGCTCCCATGGGCCTCACCCTATACGAAGTATGGGCATTATTCTAATCCTTAGTCTGGAGCCAAAAAGGACTCCTTAAGGCCTTCTGGAGCTCCAGGCCTCTCTGCACCTCCCATACGCCCGCCTGTGTCTCTGGGCAGCTGCCTGCAGCCAAAGCCACTCTTCCTGTCTTCCCTAGGCCAGAAGAGAGACCTGTGGTGGGACTCAGCTAAGCTTGGGGGCTCTAGCACCTGTAAGACTGTGTGTTGTGGGTACCAAGGGGCTTGTTCCCTTGCAGAGATGCCTCTTTATAAACCTAGGGCATGGCTCCCTTCTGTGTCTTCTCCTCCATCCTCAGAAGACCCTGCTTTGCAGGCATGCATCTGCTGGTAGAAGGTTCTAGCACTGCTTAACTCAAAGGAATGAAGCTTCTTTTTTTTAAACAATGAAATCTTATTTTTCCCCAAGTCTATGAGTAACACTATGAGTAACTACTATGAGTAACGTGCTCTTTGCAAAACAATCAAAGAATACATAAAAGTATAAAGAAAGAAAGGGACGCTCACTTGATGACCTACCATGCATTTGGCTATGGTTCTTTTAGGCATCTTTTTGGGGAGAGAGGAATAAACCTCTTAGGGAGGATTGTTGGTTATAAAAACAGTATCTTCTAGGTGTGTTAGTGCCCAGTGCCTTACCATGCATTTTCATGCTTCTACAGCCTTTGCCTCCCATGACATTCTGAGAGGCCAGCATGTGCCTGTTATCACAGATAAGAAAACTGGGGTTCTGAGAGTTTGTGACCTGCTCAAGGTTACATAGCTGGTAAGGAGCAGCTCTAAGTGGAGCTTCTGATTTGGGGGTAAGGAAAGCAGTGTGATATTCCTTTCACTCACCATTCATTAAATATTTGCTGAGTCCACCTTGAGCAAGACCCAATTTTGACCATTGGCAGGGTTACTGAGATGAGTAAGAGGGAAGGGGAGGAGAACTACACATGATGGTTCCTAGGAGATCTTGATAAATACCATAAATACCATGTGGCAAGGGCAGATAAAAAGAATCTGAAGGTGAAGAAATTATTTCTAGGGCCTTGTGAAGGAAGTAGTATTTGAACTGGCCTTGGGAGATGGAAGTAAGGATTGAGGTGGGCATCCCAGGCAAAGGGCACATGGTGGTACAGACATGGAGGCTAAAGAACCTGGGTGTTGGGGAGCAGTGGGTGGTTCAGGTGGGTTGGAGCATAAGTTGGGTAGGGAGTAAAGCAGGGGTCCTCAAACTTTTTAAACAGGGGGCCAGTTCACTGTCCCTCAGACCATGGGAGGGCCGGACTATAGTTTTAAAAAAAAACTATGAACAAATTCCTATGCACACTGTACATGTCTTATTTTGAAGTAAAAAAACAAAACGGAAACAAATACAATCACACCCCCTCATGTGGCCCACAGGCCGCAGTTTGAGGACCCCTGGAAAGGAATAACAATGAACACTGCTAACATTGACTCCCCTGATTGAAGTCATGAATACGAATTATCTTTAATCTTCACCATAACCCCTTGGTGAGGGGTTCATCAGCCCATTTTACTGATGAGTAAACTGAGGGCTCAGAGCAATGAAGTCCAAGTGCTGATTGCAAAGCCTGTGCTTGAGAGGAGGGGGCTGGAGCCCTGGGTTTGGGAGAAGCTGTCAGGAGGGTGTTGAGCAGGGAAATGGGTTGATGTGAGCCACATTTTAGGCTGGGAAGCCATGCAGCTGTGTTGGAGGCTGTGCAAGGAGGCTGGTCAGTAGGCCTTGCAAATGGCCAGAGGAGCAGGGGAGTGATTGGGAGCCTCATGGATATCTGCAAGAAGTGTGTTCCAGGCAGGAGAACAGCCAGTGCGAAGGTCCTGAGCAGAAGCATGCCTGGGCTGTTTGAGCAACAGAGAGGAGTCCAGTGTGGCTGGAACAGAGTGAGCCAAGGAAGGGAACTAGGAGGTGGGGTCAGCCAGATTGTTTGGAGCCTTAAAGGCTGTGTAAGGACTTTGGATTTTATTCTGACTGAGACAGGGGACCATGGGAGGGTTTTGAGGAGAGATGGTACATGAACTGACACCTTTTAAATAGAATTCCCCAGGCTGCCATGTAGAGAATAGATTGCAGGTGGGTTGAGGGAGAGAGAAGGGAGCCAGTTAGAGGCTGTTGCAAAAGGCAAGAAATGAGATTGTGCCATCATCATTAGGCACTAAAAGTGGATTGGAAAGAGCTTGGGCAAGGGATAAGAGCTGAAAACGGCTCTGAGGTTTAAGAGTTGGGAGACTTGGCACCTGGTGATAACAGGTTAAATAAAATCACAGGAAGTCAGACAGGTTTGGGGCAGTGAGGTAGTTAAGAGCCTTAATCTCTGGGTAAGAAACCTGGGTCTGAATCCCAGCTCTGCCCTGCAACAGCTGTTAAGAGTCCAAGAAGTTCCATCTGCTTTATCTAAGCCATGGCTTCTCTACTTGTCAGATGGAGATAATCATAGTTCACCACATGGGCTTATGAGACAGTGCCTAGGAAGCCCTGAGCATATGCCTGCCACTTAGCAAGACCTTAATATATAGTTTTAATGATAATGTGAGTGAGTGTACCTTTGAACTTCATGGGATTCTGGCACGGAGATGTCTGGACAGGCCAGGTAGACATGAGCTCTGGTGCTCAGGAGAGAGAGCAACTTTGAAGAGATGGATTTTGCACATCTGGATTTATGTCACAGAATGATTTTGGTTGAAACAATGAGGTGGAATAAAATTGCCAAGGACAAAAGAGTGGAGAGAGAGAAGGACTGAGCTGAGGCTCAGAGCTGCCTGAATAGAGAGGGAAAGGGAGCTCTGGGCAGCTGCAGTGCAGAATGGGGCTCCTCAGGCTTTCCCGTGCCCAGGAACTCCCCTGGGGATCATGTGAAAATGCATGTTCTCAATCAGTAGGTCTGGGTCTGGGCTGAGATTCTGCATTTCTAACAAACTGGGTGATGTCGACGCTGTTGGCCCAGGGATCACACTTTTTTTTTTTTTTTTTTTTAGAGACAGAGTCTCACTTCGTTGCCCTTGGTAGAGTGCTGTGGCGTCACAGCTCACAGCAACCTCCAGCTCCTGGGCTTAGGCGATTCTCTTTCCTCAACCTCCCAAGTAGCTGGGACTACAGGTGCCCACCACAACGCCCAGCTGTTTTGTTGTTGTTGTTGTTGTTGTAGTTTGGCCAGGGCTGGGTTTGAACCCCCTACCCTCGGTATATGGGGCCAGCGCCCTACCCATTGAGCCACAGGTGCCGCTCAAGGGATCACACTTTCTGTAACAAGGGCATAAGGAAGAGGATTGAACTCATATGGACAGACTTCCGTTGGAGGGCCAGGTGGGCAGATTGCTGCCTCTGAGGGTCGCACAGTATGCCTCAGCTCTTTGGGCCTCAGTTGCCCTGTCTGGAAGGCGGGTTTAGGCACACCCACCTCTTGGGATGACAGAGAAGCCCAAGAGTGATAGCACTTTGTAAACTCTAAGGTGAATTGTGGGAACTCTGTTTCACAGGAGCAGAGGGGGTGGCAGGCAGATGGCAGGGAGCTCCGGGTGTGGGTGGCATGTGGAAGCAGGAGGTGCCGGCTGCGCTTTTGAGAAATGTGGCAGGCCAGGGAGGGCTGGGATGGCAGTTCCCACTACCCGAGCCCAGCCTCTTGCCTGTGAGAGGCGGGGGTTTCAAGGGTGGGTGACCTCGATGTGTGGGTGGTGGCAAGGGCAGGTTCAAGGGCGCTGCTTGGCTGGTTTCTAAGGTTCTACCCCAAGCTTCTCTTGGTTCCTTTCCAGTTCCAGCAACTCAGCCGAGATACTTTGATTATCTGGAGGGTTGGAAGCTGTGTAGAGAAGTGGTTCTCAATCCCAGCACATGTCAGAACCACCTGGGGAGTTTTTTCAACAACAGATGCCTGCCTCCACCCTGGACCTCCTGAATCAGAAACTCTGCAGGTGGCATCAAGGCATCTGTGGTCGTAAGAGCTCTTCAGCTGATGCACAAGCACAGCTGGTGTAGACAGTGCATCCGAATGAGTCAGGCCAGAACAAATGTCTTCTTCCCTTGGGCTTCTCCAGGTTTTCCAGGTCACTGCTCAAGCTTAGTTTCAACCAAGCTCATCTGGGCCCTGGGGTCTTAAAAGAAAATCCTACTTATTATTTTTTAAACTCTAAGCCAGGCTACTTTCTACTTTAATGGTGCTAACCAGAAGGTCCAGACCAGGAGCCTGGGAGACTGGCCCCTTTCCTAGCTTCTAACCAGGGGATTTCCACTCCTGAATCTAGAGCAATGGAAAGAGACAGACTCAGCAATAGTTTTCACTTTTTAAAAAATTTTAATTTTAGAGACAGTGTTTTGCTCTATCACTGAGGCTAGGGTGCAGTGGCCTGATCATACCTCACCGCAACCTCCAACTCCTGGGTTCAAGTGATCATCCTCTGCCTCCTGAGTAGCTGGGACTATAGGTGCATGCCACCATGCTAATTTTTTAATTTTTATTTTTATAGAGATAGGGTCTTGCTATGTTGCCCAGGTGGATCTTGAACGCCTGACCTCAAGTGATCTTTCCACCTCTTCAGAGTGCTGGGATTACAGGTGTGAGCCACTGTGCCCAGCCTCTGTTACCTTTTTGAAATGTGGCCCTTTTGTTTGTTCTCTTCTTTGACTAGGAATAAAGTGAAAATTTCAGAGCTAGCATGCATAATAGCACTGTCTGAAAAGGTGTTGGATACTGGCTACAGAGGTAAATGGCACCTGTCCCTAAGCTGCTCACAGCCGAGTGGGAGAAAGCAGTCTTTTTTTTTTTTTTTTTAGACAGAGTCTCACTCTGTTGGCCCTGGGTAGAGTGCTGTGACATCATAGATCACAGCAACCTCAGTCTCTTGGGCTCAAGAGATCCTCTTGCTTCAGTTTCCTGAGTAGTTGGGACTACAGGTGCCTGCCACAACGCCCAGCTAGTTTTGTTTTGTTTTTTTCTCTATTTAGTAGAGACAGGGTCTCACTCTTGCTCAGGCTGGTCTCAAACTCCTGACCTCAAGCAATCAACCTGCCTCGGCCTCCCAGAGTACCAGGATTACAGGCATAAGCCTCTGCGTCCAGCCAGAAAGCAGTCTTTTCTAATGCCCTCATTTTCCAGATGGAGAAGTCAAGGTTCAGAGTGAGTGATTTGCCCAAGGCTCTACAGTTAGCAGGTGGTAGAGTCAGGATTTGAACTCGAGCCTGTCTAAACCCCAACTGAGTGTCCATCTGCTGCCCCAAGTGTGAGGTTCCTGAGGACATTACCTAGCAAATCTTTGTTCCTCAGCTGTGGTGTGGCTGACAGTTTGGCCATGTGAGAAGCATGAGAACCTCAAGTCCTGTTGCAGGAATTACATTTAGTTGCTAGAAACAAAGACCTGACTACAGAGGCTTAAGCAAATTAAGGTTGAGGAGGGACACAGGGTATGTCAAAGAGTGAGTTCAACTGCCTTAAGTGACCCAGAAACTGATCTTTACGCTTCATTACAATAACAGACTGAGACCAGAGACGGCAAGAAGTTCACACAGCAATTAGGTGCCAAGGCTGAAGTTAAGATCCATGTTAAAGGACTATCAATCTGGATATTTCTCATTCTTCTATATCACCTCCCAATCTCAGAAAGGCCAGGGCATGTCTACATGGTGTTCATTTTGTGCCTACATCTCTGTAATCCTTTCCCCATCCCTGTCAACCTCATTTATTACCCCAGACCTGATTGCTTCTGGGGCTCACTCTGGATTCAAGAGTCTGGTTAGATGTTAGAAGCCCATAATGGTAATATTGGGGAGGCCCCCTGGTTAGTGGGAAGGTGATACTACCTGGTAGTGTGAACTGCGGGTTGCTGCCAGTCTCTACCAGGTCTTGTCACATTGCCTGCCAGTTCCAGGCAATTAACAATTTATCCAGCAGAACTGCCACTACTTCTAGAAGTTCACTCTGGGAATAACTGGCAGCCTTAAGCCTTCTCCCTACGATTCAGGCTGGTCGATCACATGAGTTGGGTCTTGAATCATGGTATTCAGGTAAGGAGGTTTCCAGGGGAGTGATGAGTGGAGGTAGAGGATGATGCTAGGTTGTTTAATATATATGTGTGTGGGGTTGTTAAGCAATATGTGGGCTCTGGCTTGTGGCTATGTGAGAGATTTGATAGTGACAGCACAGACAGTTAAAACTTGCTTGGATTCAGGGTCTTAATTTTGGTCCCCCCAGAAGCAGACCCTGAAATAATTAGCTGGGTACTATAGTTTATTTGGGAGGTAAGTCCTGGAAGCTCTGGTAGTGGAATGCGGAAGTGAGACAGGCCAAGGAAACCAGTCAGATGTGCCTCACCAAGCCGGTTATCACTGTGTCCCATGGGGTCACTCTGGGACACTGAGTGAAACACACACTTCATAGTTTTTCCAGCATGGAGTGAGTGAGCTGGGGCATGTGTACGCCCACTCCCATCTGTCATTGGGTGAGGGCTGCTCTGGGAGTGGGAATTTCCTGGTACTCCTAACTGGCTGTGTACACAGGTAGTGTGAGCTGCAGCAGCAGAGACAGCCCTCAGGCAGAGAGGTGCACACAGGCACTGGCAGCTGGGGGCTGACTGGCGGTGCACTGGAGTGGTGAGGAGATAGGGTGTGTGTGGCACTGACAGCTTGAACCCCATTTCACCTAAGCCAGGCCAGCCTGCTTTGCAGAGCTCTTTGTTCTTAGGGCTCTTGTCCTGAGCTGCATGTAGAAGCCCTGATCCCAGGCTGAAAACTCTGCCCTGTGGCCACCAGACCTGGGAGCTGCTCACTGACTTCCTTGCATCCTGTGATGGGAACCCCAGTGTGCCAATTTCCCCAAGACCTTCCCTGGAGTATTAAGGGGTCCTCATGCCCATGGAGGACAGGGTTGGGGATCAGCCAGGAACATACAGAGTCCTTTGGTCATTGCCATGAGAGGCATGATCGTTTGTTCTTCACCCTGCTGAAGTCAAAACTAACAGAGAGGTGGGGACAGTCTCTGAGACTGGAGGACTGTTCCTTCTGTCTGAAGGCAGGATTCTGTGTGAGAGCGTTGTTGGGGATTAGAGGGGGGTAATAATGTCAATTGCATCATTGGGTTTGGCTGACCTCCGATAATGCATTCTTTCCACTTTCCCCTCAGAAACCAAGCCATCTCCCATGGGCCATGACAAGAGTGGCCTGCATCCCTGCATGTTCCTGAGCCTTATGAGTCCAGCTCAGCAGCACCATTGTATATTTCTGTCTCCTCACTACCAACTGGAACTTGAGATTAATTAATCAATTCGATATTTATTGAACACCTCCTATGTGCCAGACTCTGTTCTAGGTACTGAGAATAAGCAGAGAGCAAGACAAAGAGATGATCTAGACTCATAAAGTGACAGAGTCAGGAGGGGTCTTGGGGGTAAATCTAATCATCTGTCAGAAGAGAACCCTGAATCTCAGAGAGGGCAAGAGAAGTCTTCAGGCCACACAGCAAAGAGGGGGCCCAGTTTGGAATCATAGAAAGTTGGAGGTAATTGGCGTAGAGGTTACCTGGTCCTACCTGTACAGTTTTGAGAGGCAGAAACCATCAGCCAGAGGCGAAAGGGTCTTGCTGAGCTCATGACACTGCTTTACCTGCCAGTGAACACAGCTTCCACTCCCATGTCTAAACAGATCTGGAATCTAATGTACTGAGAGGGGGGTGAGCATGTGATGAGGGTTGGGACAGCAGCAGGAGACATGAGTGACTTTCTTCTGATCAAGCCAGGCCACCTCCTAGGAGGAGCTCGCTGCTGAGGGATGCCCTGATGTCCTGAAGTACCAGAGCACCCCTGTGTGGCTCTCTCTCTCCTGGGGAGCTGAGGGACCAGGGCTGTGAGACACACTGGGATGAGGGTGGTCTGCATTCCCCGCTGTCTGCTCTCCCTGTTCTGTTAGAAATCAGTTGGAGATCAGTGTGTCTGTGTGTGTGTGTAGACCATCAGCATGAAGTAACTGTTCCTACTGGGTATCTCAATGGAATTGAAGATTGTCCCCTGGTTCTCTTTGCCTATGAAATGTACTTTATTTGTATTTTTTGGTGCACATATAAATACACGTGAGCATACATGTGCTGTAGGTGTGCATATGGGTGATGATGTTGCACAGGAGAACATGTATGTGTGTGTGGGCCCTGCAGACCTTCTTGGGGCTTCTTTGGGTCACCTTTATTCCACTGTCCCCCTTGCCTCAGTTCTCAGGCAGAGGGTGGGCATGGGCATGCAGCACCCCAGCTGTCAGGGTCAGTTCTTCACACTGAGATGTCAGCGACTAGCATAACTGCCTGGGTTTGGCTGACCTGGAGACCTGGAGTGGGGGCAAGGGCAGGCCGAGGCTGGCCTGGAGCTCCTGGCTAATTTTCTCGGCCTCTATCGATCCAGCAGCTTCTTCTGAGTCTATTAGCAGTCGGCAAGTGAAAATATCCCCCATCGCGAGGCCTGACCTGAGACAGGGAGGAATCCATAGCAATTTGTTCAAACAGAGGAAAGCGTTTCCCTCTGATTTGTATTCCAATTTATTCCAGGCAGGAAGGGGGTCAGGGTGGGAGGGCAAACCCTGGCACAGCCAGAGCCAGGCCCAGGCCCGTCCCCCTCAACCCCCTATGCCAGCCAGGGTGGCAGCTGGTGCTCCTCATGGTTCCTGGGGGGGCTGAGGAAGGGAGGGTGTGCCCAGTGGGGGGACGGGAAGGGAGACCCGCCAGCCTTCCCAGCAGGCCCTGCTTGGCTGGAGAGCTCAGTTGTGGATTTGATTTTCACAAAACACAAAGCCGCCCGCTTGGAGCCTCTCTCCCAGGCACTGGGGCCTGTGCCAGGCGTGCGCTCACCCACTGCGCCTATGCCAGGTTGGGGGCTGGGCCAGGCACATCGAGACAGTGGCCCCAGCTGGGCCGAGTGGTGGGGGGCCTATTCTCCTGAAGCCCTCCCTGGCCAGCTGAGCAGCAGCAGACCTGCTGAGGCTTGGAGGGGGACGGCACCTTTGAGAAGCCCCTTGCAGGGTGGAGAGCTCCTCGCGCAGCTCCTGGACCACTGTTCGTGCTTCCTTCCTGATCTGAGCAACCAAGACTCCCTGGTTAGGATACCGGTGAACCTCTTTTGAGCACCTACAATAATGACAGCTCTGGTTGACCTTTATTAAGTGCCTACTGTTTGCTGGGCACTGGGCTGGGGCTGCCAAGTGTCCATTCTTTCCAGTGGCCAGCCTTCCTCATGTGCCTCAATTTCCTCACTGGTGCTCCTCCCACCTTTCTGCACACTTGTCACCGACCTCACCACCTCTGCTCAGTCCTTACTTCCTCCTGAGAGTTGCTTCTGCTTTTATCTGAGGGTGGCCCTGGTAACTGAGGGTCTCAGGACTGATGCCTCTGCAGCCTCCCTTTCCAGAGGGTCCCTAGAACAGGATAGCTTCCTTTCTTCTGGATGGCTTCCTTTGGCCCCAACTTGTCCTCCCCTCCCTGCCAGGGCCCAGGTCTTTGCAGAGGTGGTGTATGACAACCAGAGAGGAGGATTCAGGTTCAGCCAAGTGGTCCAGCACAGCCCCCACCTGGCCCCACTGCTTCCTTCCCTCCTGCATCAGTGCCCCAGGGAGGGGAGTAACTGGAGACGTTCTTCACACTGAGATGTCAGCGACTAGCAGCTCTGAGGTCAGCTGTCGCACATGACTTGCCAGGCTCCATGACACCCTCAGGTCTAATTTCAGAATCAAGTAACTAAATATATCAAAGTTGATGAATAATCATGTCTCTCTCAGGTGGGAGTGTGGGGAGGCAGAGTGTGGCTGAAGGATAGAAGCAGAGGTTTCTGAAGCAGATCTGGGTTCGGGTTTTACCTCAGCCACTCACCAGCCATGTGATCTTGGGCAGGTTTTGTGCTGTGCCTCAGTTTCCCCATACACCAGGTTTTGTGCTGTGCCTCAGTTTCCCCATACACCAGGCAGGGATAACCCTTAGAGGGTTGTGGTGAAGGGGAAATGAGGGATATGTGGAAAGCCAGTCTTGGCCCTGTACCTGCATGTGGGGAGTCAATGACCAAAGCTGTTTGTAGGAGGCCTTGCTAAGTGAGTGATTCCAGTACTGGGGCCGGAATCAGGAAGCTGCTGCTGTCACCTGCTGAGTCACAGAGGCTGCCACAGGGAAGCGGGGTGTGGTGGGAGAGTTTTGTGTACAAACATGTGGCACAATAGTGGGAAAAGGAAGGAATAACATAGATCTGGCCCAGGAGGAAGGATGGAAGAGTTCCTGCCCTCCTCCCATTTTCCTTTGGGGAAGTTTATAGCAAGAATCTTCCCTTTTAGAAGATTTACAAGACTGGCAGCCAGGTATGATTTGCATCCAGTTCTTTATTACCACCCACCCCACTGGCCATTCCAGACCTCATTTTCCTCCTAAGAGGCAGCCCCTCCCCCATCCACAGCCCACAGGGGCCTCCTAATGGCAATAACTTTTCTGTCCCCGACTGTGACTGTGGATGCTGGTCCTTCATTTTTCCCCATCCTCAAGTCCTTCATTTGTACCCCTCACCCTACTAGATTTCAAGTCATTTACAAGTTGTGCAGAGGCTCAGCATTATAATCAGATCCTATGGTATATGCCACTTATGTAGTTTCTCAGATTTTAGCCAAAAAAGGAGAGGAAACCCTTCAGCGATGGAGAAAAAACAACATAAAACAACAAGAGAGTACTTTAGCAGGAGGGCAGGTATTACATTTCCTGATTTATAAATATACCTGATGTTAAAGAAAACATGTTTCTAAACTTTATATTTCCCAAATTGACTCATGAGAAAAAAAAATTGTTCACCCTTTCAGGGGTTTAATGTGTGTTCCCTCCCAGGGGTGTTCGCCTTTTGAAAAGGATACAGAAAGAGAATAAACAAGTAACTATTTAACATGTCAGGTGTCAACGAGTTTTACAGAGATCACACAGCAGAGAAAGGGAATGATGGAGGCGGGTTGGGTGTGCTATCATACTGGGAGCGGTCGGGGAAGGCCTCTCAGAAGAGCTAAAGGGAGTGATAGAGCAAGCCCTGGGGAGGGCGGTCCAGCTGGGAGAACTCCAAGTGCAAAGGTCTGAAGGTGGGAATAGGCCAGGCCTGCTTGAAGAACCACAGAGAAGGCAGAGTGGCTGGAGTGGGGAGCAGTAGGAGGTGATGATGGGAGGGGAGCAGATGGTGGAGGGCATGGCAGGCTGCTGCAAAAGCACTTGCTTTGATTTCAAGTGACATGGTCACCAAGGCAGGTTGAGCAGAGGGGAGATGGGATCTGGCTTGGTGTTGTTAAGAGGATCCCTCTGCCTGCTATGGGGAACGGGCTATGCCAGGCAAGGGGAGAAGCAGGGAAGACCTAGAAGTAGGCTGATGTAACAGTCCAGGCAGGACATGGTGGTGGTGGCTAAGACTAGGGTGGCATCGCAGGGGGTGGATTTAGGATGGGCTCTGAAGGTAAAGCTGACAGGGCTCACTGGTGGATTGGGTGTGAGGTGTGGGCAGAGGAGAAAAGTCATGGTTGGCTCCAAGATTTCTGGCTAATTCTTGGTTAACAGGAGATAGTGTGCTCCCACTAATATATGAGTAGGGGGTGAGCAGTGGCTCTTGGCCCTAGGGAGTGATGGGGGGCAATCAAGGTTGGCTTCCAGAGGTCAATAGGTAGAGAGGAGACAAAAAGCTAATCAGATCCTTACATTTCTGCTCTCTGGTTTGTAAACCTTAGACCTAATCCTCCTGCCTCCTCTTGGCCTAGGGCCAAGGCCTGGCCTGGAGGAACCTTATAACTCCATATGCAGAGATGACTTTAAGAGGTTTCTAGCAGTCAGGTTACAGCACCCCTGTTCCTACCCTGCAGCTGGCTGGGGTGCTTTCCAGGAGCTGGATCTCTACCCAGGAACCCCAGTGACCTGGGGTGGGAGGACTTGAGTGCTTCCTGGCAGTAGAAGGCCCCCAAAGAAATGCAGTCCTTCTTTCCCCTCCCCTTCCATCCTAGGGGCTGAGGCCCCATCTGCTCTCAGGCCGCAAGATTGATTTTGCTTTTAAGGTTGTTATTGTTATTATTATCCACTTAACCAACTTCACAGAAAAAGAAGAAACCCAATGACTATGAAACATTAACTATTCATTCTAAATTCCCTGCCCATACCTGTCAATGTATTTTTACATAGCAGTAAACAGTAGTCGGTTCTGCTTTCTCGCCTGACTTTATCTCCTACACACGTCTCCTGCTATTGACTGAGCCCTCAGACCTGTCACTTTAATGGCCGCAGGGCAACCCCTGCATTGATGTGCTGGAGTTTGGGTCACCATTTTTCTGCTGCTGGACGTTTGGGTAGGAGCCAATTTCCTTTTCTTTTAAATAGCTCTGCCCATGAATATCCTTATGTGAATTACTTTTTCCTTTTAAATTATTTCCTTGGGGCCTATTCCCCAAAGTGAGATTACCTAATAGGTCATAGGATAGGAACAGTTTTATGGTTCTCATTTCACATTGCCAGTTGCACAACAGAAAGTTTGGGCTGGTGTTGCGCACATCCCCGCCACAGTTTCATCATTTTAATTTATTTTTACTGGTTTAATAGGTGAATTATAACCTGCTTTTATTTTCCAATTTTCACTTCCTAAGCCATATTTGGGTCTCTCAGTACCTAATAATAAGACCTGATCTGTGCAGAACTTTAAAGTTTACGTGGCACTCTCTTAAATGTCATCTCAAGGTAGTAGTCCTTGTGCCATGTTTCCAGCGTGCATTGTTTTGTCTAATTCTCACAACAACCTAGAAGTTACTTCCATTAGACCCTGAGATGTAGTAGTACCCCCATCTTGCAGATGAAGAAACCGAGGCTTACAAAGGTTAACTTACTCAAGATCACATGGTCATTGAGTAAGAGGTTGAGCCCCTGCCCCTGCCCCTCACACTACACCATTTGGGCAGCCCCTTCAGTTTTGCATTAATAGCTTCCAATCAAGCAGTGCCCAGCTGGAGGCATGGGCCTTTCTGTTCTCTCTTCCATGAGTGTCCTGCCTGCACTGGGTAGAGCTGCCCTGTAATCCCCTCATCGTGGAGAGTTTTGATCCTGGTGTCCTGGGAGAGAAAATGTTCCTTTATGGTTTTTCTCAGGGGACCTGAGAGTCCTCATTTAAAGCGCTTTCCCAGTGGCCTGTCCAGACATCCGAGTTCCTTAAGTGAGTGTGCAGATTAGACTTCCATTGATATACGATGGAAGATTCTATGAGCACCACCTAATCCTCTAGACATCTATAACCCTTCTGATATGGCAGAATGGGGGTATAGTAGTACTGACATTCCCAGAGATGGGGGAAAACATGGACTGGCCCCCACTTTCAGCAGAGGAGGGTTTGTCAAGAGTGCCAGCCTCTTCCAGGAGCTTCAGGCTCTGTAAACAGTAACAGGCCTTGCATCTGGCTGTGAAAGCAGAGCTTGTTTTTGTGCTTGGTCGTGGTGGCACAGTGGTACTATGCATGCATGTTTTCAGTGATAGCTTCTTACCACGTTCAGTGACAGTGCCCTCGTACCCAGAGGTCAGAGACACATGTACTCTCAAGAGATTTTTGCAGCCAAAGGGAATGTCGGTTGAATATGAGTTTGGTTTTGATTAACAAAAAAGGCCTTGTAGTGGGGAGCAGACTTTAATATGGTTTGTGGCAGGGAGAGGGCAGAGGCTTTTCACTGAGGAGGGCTATGCCTCATGTGGCTCTGCACCCGAGCACTGAGGCCGGGAGATTTCATGTAACAGGTGCTCAGAAAATGTTACAGAGCAAATCAATGAATCGATGGCAAATTAAAAGGTGATTGCACATGCCCTTTGAAGGACCCAGAGGACAGAGAGCAAGAGGGAAGAGAGAGGGAATGAACTTGGACATAGTTCTAATGGCCTGCAAGAGAAAGACCAAAGGCGGATGGACCAAAGTCAGCTGATGTCTTCCCTCAAGGTGTTCTGCATTAGAGTGAGGCCAGAGGAGGTGGGGTGGGTGGGGCTCTTTCAAACTGGTTTTCTGAGCACAGAACTAGAGTCTCCCTTAGGAATGGTGTACTCTTGAGAAGTCACCTGGTCTACCCGCAGCCAATGGTGAACAGAAGACAGGACTCAGCCTGCTCTGCATACAGCCGGGGCTCTGGTCAGGGCAGAGCAACCCCTGCTGCAGAGAGCACAGAAGGGCAGCGTGACTTCCCGAGAGGTCCACACTTGATGGCCCATAGTCCACAGAGAGGCTCAGAGCATCTTCCCTGGCAGAAGGAAGCTCCGGCAGAGCAGGCCAGGCACCTGCCCAGGCAAGCCTCCTCCCAAGCCCCTGGCTGCCGTTCTCTGAGCAGCTAATTAAAAGAGAAAAGCCTGTTAATATTTCAGCACTGTTAACTCTACTAAATTATTAAGTGTCCATTTGCATTACGTGCATAAAAGGATCAATAAACACATGCATACTAGGAGCTGGGAGGGCGAGAGGTGTCACAGTGAGGGAGGGCTGGTTCCTAAGGACGCTGCACAGGCTTGGCCCATCAAGAGACTTGGAGACTATCCTGAGCTGTGAGCCCTGTGTCCTCTGCACTGTGCTGGGCACGCAGGCAGTGGAGATGCATGGAGGTAAGCACAAAAGCCGGGAGTCAGACAGATGCCAGACCAGTGGGGTTATTTGGGCAACTGACTTAAATTTGCTGAGCCTCAGCTTCCTCATCTGAAAAGTGTGAGCAATAATAGGCTTGTTACAAGATAACATAAAAAGCACTCAATACAATGCTGGCGCAGAGTAAATGCTTGATACAGGGTAGCTGTTATGGTAATAGTTTATTATATGGGTGGGGTGGTGAGAGACCTGAGACATGACCCAAGCCTCTAGTTCCCGACACCCCTCCCAGCTCCCTCTCTGCCTCTCAGGAGGCCTTCATAGGTGTCATTCTTGTCCAGCCAAAAGACCATACGCTTCCCCAGTGCTGGCTTGAGTGCCATAGCTCCCTGCACTCCCAGCACCAAGGTTAGCACCTCACACTGATAAGGACTTGTTGGATGCCTGTCTGATGGAAGCCAGGACCAGAACTCAGATCCCAGTTCTGTATCACCCGGTTCAGAACACTCAGTGATGCTTCTGGGAGGGCTGGGGTGATAGCACCTGTTCTGCCATCTGTGGGCAGATAGAGCCAGCTTCAGGTGGGGAATTCTCCAAGGCATGTACACTCACTTCCCTGGAAAAAATCAGAAGCAGGAAGTGGCAACAGCATCAGCTTGGCCAAGCCATGATTGGCCTTTTTAAGTGCAGGCTGGGGAGGAAAGCTGAAGGAAAGCTGAAAGGACTATCCTCGGGGTTTTCCATGCATTTTGTTGTCTCCCTGCACCCCAGTGTTGTGTCCATGTGCACTGATGCCACCTTGCACCTGGCTAGTAGCTGAGAAGAGATTTTCCTATGGAGAATGGGAGTGTCTGATGTGATTCCTTTTTCAAGTTCTAGGAGAATTCTCTTTGGAACCTTACTAGGCAGGCCAGAATGTGCTTTAACCGAAATTCCCTGAGGGTTCGTGGCTGCCTCCCTGGGCCTGATGGGTACTGGCAGCCTCCTCCTACAAAATTTGGGGTTTACACTTTTGGGGGAAGAAAGAAGTGAACTGGTAAACCAAGAGCATTATGCCTTGGCTGTTCTTATTATGATGCTGCCCCAAGGGTGACAGCTCATGCCACTTGGCTGTTGTCAACCAATGGGACAGACAGGAGCCATATTACACAGGTTCAACAAAGTTACATAGATGTGTTTACAGCAGGACTTTTCAGAGGTTTTAATACTATTCTGTGTGCTGAGTCTCTCTGAGAGGGAGAGAAAACACAGCATCCTTACTTGGCAGTGAAAACTCCTGTAATGGATGGTTAGTAAACACTTTATGGCACATAGGTTAGGAGACACTCTTCCTTTTCCATAGGGTTTTGAAGAGCTCAGGAGAGTGAAACAGGAAAAGTCTTACAGACCACAGGCGTACTTGGTTCTGAAATCCTGTTCAATTTTCTATCCATCAATGTGACATGAAGCAGAGATTATCAAATCCAACCGTGTCTCTGAAATTCCCAGGGAGCTTGCTCCAGATACAGACTGTGAGGCCCCACCCCTCAGGAGTCAGATGTAATGGTGCTGCATGGGTCTGTGAATCTGCATTTTAACAAGCTTCCTTTGGGTACAAGTAGTGTTGGGGGTGGTCTGGGGAGGACTGAGACAGTGAATCGTATTCTAACCTAGCGGTTGGAAGGCCTGGGTTGGAGTCTTGCTCTGCTGCCATCTCAGTGAGTGACTTAGACAAGGCATTTTCTTTTCTAGGCCTCAGTTTCCTTCTCTGCCAAGGGGAGTAAATGTGACTTGCTCTTTTGGCCTCAGGAACTGAGATGAGGAGCTTGAGATATACATTGGATTCCAGGAATGTACCAACCTTTGTCATCTGTGATAGAGGAGGCAGGGTCCTTTCACACAAAGGGCTTGTGGGTTCCAAGGCAGGTAGGTTCTTGAGAGGAGTGCAGAGTCATTTACAGAATAATGTTGGCTGACATTTTTATATTGCTTACTGCCTACCAGGCACTGTTTAAAATACTTTATGTGAGTTTCCTTATTTATTCCTCACAACTACCCCATTTTACAAATGAGAAAACTAAAGCTAAGGAACTTGCTGCAAGCCACACAGCTAAGTGTGCTAGTATCATAAGAGGGATGCTTGGGGAAGGGCTCCCTTGCCTCTATTTTTCCAGCTCCTCTGAAGCTCATCACAGCCCTCAGTCTGAATTTTGAGCACATTCACGAAACATCCCTATCAGTCCAATGTCTGCTTTGAGCCCCTCCACGGGGATGTAGGAGGGCCACAGCAGGTTGTCTGTTGTCTCAGGCTCCTATTTAACCATTGGAAACTATCATTTATGGAGAGAGAACATAGTATTTGGCCAGCTGTTTTACATATATTACATTAAATGCTCACACCAGGTCTGGAAGATGGCATCATTGTTCTTGTTTTACAATCAAAGAGGCTGAGGCTCAGAGAGGTCAAGTAACTTGCCCAGTGTCACCCAGCTTGTGGGTAGCAGAGCCAGGAGTTAGTCCCAGGTCATCCAACTTCACAGCCCTGCTCATTCCATCTCTCTAAAGCAGACCTCTCTGCTCCCCATTGTTCCTTATCACATCCCCTTGTTTTAGAGTCATCATAGCATTTATCACATTCCAAAACCGTCCTTTCTTTGCTATCCGTCTCCCCAGCAATGCACTTTGAAAGCCAATCCTTGCTTTTCATGACGCTATCTCCAGCGCCCAAGCACAGCGCCTGGCCCAGAAGCATTTGTTGTTTGACAGACTGAATGAGGGGATTATGTCATAGTGCATCTTGACATAGGCTGTGCCTCTTTCCTTTTGAATCAGGAGATGTTACTGCTGGTGATAGCGTCTTGGAGTGTGCAGTGCTGGAGGCTGGGGTTCAGTGTGATGGGGCCCTGAACCTCTGGGGTTCAGAGTTCAGGGTCAGAAACAGGGTTCCAGCCATTCCAGGGGTGAGCAGAGCCAAGGGGAGGCTGACTCCTGCTGATGAAACTCAGTGGATGGGGGGGAGGGGAGGTGATGAGCAAATGGAAATGTCGAGGCTAAAGAAGACTAGATAGTTATGCGGAGACTAAAGAAGACTAGATAGTTTGCTATTAGGGAGCACTTGTTCTGGAAGGAAAACTACACACCTGGAACCAAGTCAGTGATGGGAAGTGGCTTATCAAGTAGGAGTCAGAATAGAAAGATTTGGGTAATTGTGATGGTTAGTGGGTTATCCTGGATACTCTCAAGGGTTAATACCATCAAAGGGAAGTAAATTTTTTTAAAAAATTCAGGTGTAACTTAGGGCAGAATCCTAAGTAAATACACGGATGTATCCATCCACCCCTGTAACCACCACTCAGATCAAGACATGCAACATTTCCACCCCAACATAGGGGACTCTACCTTCTCCCCAGAAAGTTTTCTTGTGTCTTTCCCAGAAAATAATTCCCCACCCACCCAAGGGCAGTCTCTGGTAGGCCTCTGTTACCCCAGGATTAGTTGTTCCAGTTTTGAATCTTGAATAAATGAAATCACGTCCTGTATAGTCTTTGGTGTCTGGGTTCCTTCACTCAAACTGTGCCTGGCAGCTTCAACAATGCCCTGTCTGTACACAGTTCTCTCTTTTCACTTTTGGGTAGTAGTCCATTGTATGACAATCCCAGGGTTTACTCACTTCTCCTACTTTTTTTTTTTTTTTTTTTTTTTTGAGACAGAGTCTCACTTTGTTGCCCTCGGTAGAGTGAGCTGTGATGCCTGGGGACCATGGCGTCACAGCTCACAGCAACCTCAAACGCTTGGACTTAAGTGATTCTCTTGCCTCCGCCTCCTGAGTAGCTGGGGCTATAGGCGCCCGCCACAATGCCTGGTTATTATTTTGTTGTTGTTGTTGCAGTTGTCATTGTTGTTTAGCTGGCCCAGGCCAGGTTCTAACCTGCCAGCTTCGGTGTTATGTGGCTGGCACCATAACCACTGAGCTACAGGCACCGAGCCTACTCCTCCTACTCTTGATGGACATATGGGTTGTTTCCTGTTTTTCACTATTATGAATAAAGTGGCTATGAATATTCTTGTACTTATCGTCCAGGTGCCATAAGTACCGATTCTTATTGGGTTCATACACAGGAGTGGAATTGCTGCATCATGGGTATACACTCATTTACCTTTACAAGGAACTACAAAGTTTCTTCCCAAGTGGCTCTCCTATTTTAGAGCTTATTATAGTCTTGACAGTTAATGCCATCGTAGTTGGATCATCTTAACAATGCTGTCCACGATACTATTCACAGCTCCATCTCCAGAGGGAAACACACCTGTCAGGTGACCAGAGTCCCTGTGTCTGCTGGCTAAGCCCCATCCTCTCTGGCCTGTGCTGACTGTGCCCTGAAAAGTCCAACTCTCCAGCTCTTTTTCAATATTCCTTATCAGTCACCAAAGCCTCTGTCATTACAACACTGCCTTGCTACAGGCAAGCCACGGTGTCCAAGATTACAGCTTATCTTCTATTGGAGCCTGTTAAATCAATGTCTTCCTTGTTGAGAGGCACCCCAAGCCACTTGGTCTTATCAGTAACCGGCACGCTCATCATCTCTTGGTAGGTTGTTTCTTGATGAGATTTCCTGGGGACCTTGGCCAAAGATGGCTATCTCTTCCATGTATACTGATGTTCCTGCATTTTTATTGCAAGGGGTGACAGTTTTAGGCCCAGTTCCCAGTTCTAGGGTGCATCTTGTATAGTGACTATGTGCTGATTATAAAACTGATAGAAAGTGTGAGTTGAAAAAGATTTCAGAGGTCATCTAATCCACTTTCCTCCTATATGTGGAGGAAACTGAGGCCCATAAAGGTGAAAAGATTTGCCCAATGTCACACAGCTTGTTTCCTGACAACCATCCCAGGTTCATCTTCTATGGCAGCCAGGCAGGCAGGATGGTTACCTAGCCACTCAGACTCTGGGTTGGTGGCAGCTGCCACTGTCTGCAGAACCTGCTGCTGTTTGCAGAGGCTCTCATGGTTAAACATAGCCTGTCTTACTCCCAATCACTCCCCACATGTTTCCTGACCTACTGCCAAGCTCCTTCTGTGGACTCTGCCTCTGTGATTAGTTCATGTCTGTCCTATCAATGTTGGTGGGAGACCCTATTTGCAGCATCTGTAGAGCACGTGACAATTCTAAGCATTTTTCATTTATCCTGTGTTATCATCACATCCACCATTGTGAATTCTTAGGGTTCTTCTCATCTCTTTCTTTTACAGTTGGGAAACTTAAGGTTCAAAGATCCCTAGTGATTTACCCTTTGTAATACAGAATCTGGGACTATCCTCTGTCAAGTGGCATAGAGTTTCCTTGTCCTTTGAGGCCTAGTTCAAAAGCTGCCTCTTCCATGAAGCCTTCTGTGGTTCTTCCTCAGGAAGATGGTGAAGTCTTTCTTCTCTGATATCCTAGGGCCTTCTATTGATACATTTCTCTAATGGTGTTTTGCAACTTCTCCATGGGATATCTTTGTAAGTTCATTCATTCAACATTCACTGAACTCCTGCTACATTTAAGGCCTTGTGCTAGGGATACCAAAATGAAGCTTATGATCTGGTAGGCAGAAAGACAGGAATCCTGAACTTGACAGACAACAGGTCTGACACTGTGTTGTTATACTGGGGGAGGGATGCACATGCTAGAAATGAGAAAAAGGAGGGTGCCAGCCTGGCATGGGATGCTTCCTGGAGCAAGTTATACATTTTATGTCCCGGCTTTATCTTACCTCTGCAACCTTGTGGGGCAGGGGGGCACTCACACCCCCATCTTTTGTGTCCCCTGTGCTCCGGATTACCTTTCCTACTTCCACTGTCATCTGGGAGCAGACAGGTGTGAAGCTGGGGACCTTTTCCTCTTCCTAGAGCCCAAGCATTGGTGGTGTGGGGCTGGTGTGTCTGTAGGATAGACACTGAGGAAGGGGTTGTGACCTTGGTAACTTCAGTCACTTTCCTGCTGGCCCTATCCAGTCACATCCTAGCTTTGGTCCTCTCCCCCTGGCAGGAGTACAGCTCTGTGCACTGTGAGAGAGGTCAGGGAGGAGCCACAGTCTTCTGAGAGTTTCCAGACCTCAACTTCTGCAAGAACTTCTGTCTCTTGGAGAAGCTGGCACAGGCTTAGGCAGCAATGAGAAAAATGAACAGGCCTTTGGGGAGAGGAAAGTGCAGCCTGTGGGGCTAGAATGTGTATATCTTAGGCCAAGATCTCTAAAAGCAGAGCCTGAGATGGCTGGGAGTGGGAAGTTATGGTTTAGGTGGCAGATTTGCTGAGAAAATGTTCTCAAGAGAAACTGAGGGCAAAAGGGAGGCAGTCAAGCAAAGATGAGGTTCAGGAAGTGCAGCCTCAGCCTGTCCCTAGGGGGAGCTCTGGAGCAGGAACAGAGCCACAGCACCCCACCTTGAGCGCGTGCGTGCGTTCATGCTGGGGAAAGGGTAACTGCCTAGGCACTTCACTTACGGCCAAGGCAGCGCTTATCGCCTAAGGGCAGTTCCTCAAGGAAGATGAACGCTGTCAGGCAGCAGCAGCTGGGTACCAATGTTCCTGCCATATTGGGGAGCTGGGTGGAAAAGCCACTGCTGGGGCTGCTGAGACAATGCTAATTGAGTGATGTCCAATGTGTACAATTTACAAGTTTACAAAGCCACCGTGCACACATCAGCTCATTGAAAAGCACAGATCTCTTTCAAGGGGTAGGAGAGAATTATCCTTTTCTGGAGCCCCTGGTTCTGGCCTGGGGGCCCTGGGAGGATTCTTTTCTGGGCTCAGTGGAGTCAGGCCTCTGAGAAAGTCTGAGCTGACTCCTCCCCTGATACATTCAGGAGGGAGCCTCAGACCCCATCTGGCCTGGGACCTTTTCTCTAAACTGCCTCAATCCTCTCCCATCAGCTCCAGCCCAGGCCCAGATTGCACACGCAGGCCAGGCGTGTGTGGTTAAAGAGGACAACATCAGCGAGCGTGTCTACACCATTCGGGAGGGGGATACCCTCATGTTGCAGTGCCTTGTCACTGGGCACCCTCGACCCCAGGTAAGCCCCCAGCTGGCTTTGCATGGGCCCCTTCTGCCCTCACCCTGGGATCAATGCTTGAAAAGAGGCAGCAGGAGATGAGATCTAAAGACACACAGTAGCAAGTAAGCAGAAGACAGGAGACTGAGGCTGGGGAAATAGCTGGAAAATTAACTCTGCGGGGAAGGGCTGGAGGCTGTGGGCTTATTCACCTGAAAGTGCTGACAGCTGAGGGGAAAAAAATGAATGCCAGTTATTCAATTTCACCCTGTTCCACAGATATGTGGAATAGACACATCTTTAGATGCCCCTTCACTTAGTATCTGAGGGCATGTGCCAGGCACCATGTGGGTACTACATGGGTCACTATGAGAGTTTTGAAATCGAGTTATGGTCCATTATTTCATGTCCAAAAAACACAGTCAACAGTGTCATTTCTGATTCACATATGCAAGCTTTACCTTGCTTGGCTTATCGGTGTTGGTGAGAGGGGTTCATTTGTTCTCTCTGCACGAATTTTACGTTTCTTGAGTTTGTGTATCTCAAAACTTTCACAATGACTCACATATCTCTAATGTTTTCTCTTCAGAGCCTCACAGCTGTGCTGGGAGAGAGGCAGTGCCTCCATCTTGCAGCTGAGAAAACTGAGGCTCAGGGAGGTTGGGTAAACTTCCAAGGCCACTAAGCTTCTGGGGGAGGGGGGGAGTGTGGAAGCAGAATTTGAATTCAAAACCAGTGTTTTCTACAGTTCATAACACTTCCAGTGTAACCATCTTTGGGGGCTCTGGGAGTTCTAAGCAACTCGGAAAACAATCTCTGCTTCAGCTCTTCACTCTTGAAGTTCAAAGACCAAAAGCAATTAGAAAGGAACAAAAAACAAGTATCTGGAAATGCCAGAGGAATTCTGTCACAGACCAAGTGTGGTTTAGGCAGGAAGTGTTAGCCAGTTATCACTGAGAGCTGATGGGAGGAGGCAGGGAGGAGGTGGACTGGAGGGATGGGTGGAATTTGCTGGTGAGCTGCAGCAGCAAAGGTGGCAATTGGACCCGAGGAAGGATAGTGAGATGCAAAATCCTTCTTTCCCGGAAAATTTTTGGAACAGGGATGGCTTTAGTATGTTTGGCTTTGAGACAAGCAGATGGACAGGAAACCCCAAAAGGCTCTTTCAACCTAAGAAATTATCATGGCTTACTCTTCAAAGGTTTGTTTGGAAGCGAAAACAATTGCACTGGCTTTAGGTTGGCGTTTGTGTCAGGTGTGACTATTAAACTGGGGATGATAATCTCTCCCTAAGGCTGCGCTGGCCATCTGTGTGTGTCTCCTTGTGTGTCACATGTATGAGATGCTTGTGGCTGTGACTATGTGTACATGCACTTGTATTTCTATTTCAGTGTTTTGTTGTTGTTTGCTCATATTTGACTCTGTCTCATCTCATTCCTCATGTCTAGCTACACCCTGAGGCCTTTCTTTTTACATCTCTTGCATGGATCTTTTCCTCTCTATTCCTCATTACCCCTGTAGGTCAGACCTTCAGCCCTGTCCCTTGGGCCGCTGCAGTAGACTCTAAGCTGAACTCCCAGTCTCCTGCCCCCAGCCCCAATCCATTCCTGCATTCTGCTACCAGAATAACACTGAGCCGTGCTATATCATATCACTCCCTGACACAGAAACTTTCAGTGGCTCCCCATTACCTACCAGACCTGTTCAAGCTCCTAGAGATGGAACTAAAGATCTTCCTCAATCTGTCCCCCTCTTGTTGATCTCTTGTTTGATCTCCCATTGCCATCCTCCTCATACCCTGTGCTCCACATTTGCCTCCCATCATCCTGCTTTGGCCATAGATGCTTGCCTCTCCTGAAACACTGTCTAGCTTCTTATTTGCTCATTTCATTACAATTATTTATTGAGCACATGATATGTGCCAAGCACGCTGATGGATCCTGAGGATGCAGCTGTAGTTCCTGTTCTCATGGAGCATCCAGTCTAGCAGGGGAGCAAGGGAAATGTCATCTCATGGCCTACTTTGTGGTCAGGATAGGGATTGAGCGGACATGGAATTCCTCACTCTACACAAGTGGCAAGAGAGGGAGGACACCCAGGGGGGTACAAATGCAGACAGAGTCTACAGTGATGGCAGTGAGCAGAAGTTAAAGAACCTGGCCCAGAGAGAGGCTGGGCCTGCATACACACCAGGGATAGTAATCATGCTAATACACACATGGGGAGTATAAGTTGAAAAGCCACAGGTCCATCCAGGGCTGGGAGCTGGAACTGGACCATACCTGAAGCTGGAAGCCCAACAAGAGTGGCACCATCTATGAATGAGGACCAGAAGATCTCTCTCTGTCCCATAGCCCAGAGTCAATTGAAGGCAACAGACTCTCTGCCTCAGGGTGTAGGTACAGAGTCACCTGAGACAGCATAACCCTAAGGCAATCTGTATCTTGCACTATCCAGATGGTGAGGGCACCCTAACCTAAGAAACTAACATAAAACTGGCTGGAATCTATCAACCCATTATCTTGGGCATAGGCAGGCATAAAACTATACCACAGACAGCCTGTAAATGCCCAAATAGCACTTCTACGGAAGATAATCCTCCTGAATACAAGCCAGATAATCCTCCTGAATACAAGCCTGTGGAATAAAATTTCAAAACACATTTAAAAATAAAATGCCAGGAGAATAAGTCTATAGACCCAACAAGTTGAACAATTCACATCTGAGGAATAAGAGAAAACAGAGCAATCTGAAAGCAATCAAAATAAAAATGTTTAAAATACTAGAAGTGGTAATGGGAGGAATAGAATCTTTAAGCCAGCAGATATAAAACCTGATCAATCAGATATGGGAAAAAGCAAATAGAAATCCTAGAAATAATATGTTCTTAAAAAAAAATTGGCCTTAATACTATCATGTTAAGTATCATGATAGTTGAAGAGAAAAATATTTGAATTGGATGATAGAGCTGAGGAAATCAGCCATAATGCAATCTGGAGACGACAGATAGAAAACATGAAAAAGAAATTGAGAGACATGGAAGGTAAGTGCAGAATGAGAAGCTATAACATAAATTTAGGCATTCCAGAAGGAGGGAATAGAACAGAGAGGAGGCACTATTGAAAGAGATAAAAAGACGGAATTTTGTAGAACTGAAGAATGTAGAAAGTCTCAGATGAATGAAGCAAACCAAGTCTTGAGTAATAAGTAAACAAACTCCATTTAGACAAATTGTGGTAAAAATCATAAAACATTAAATACAAAAAGAACAAATATTTTCATGGCTCTGTTCCCTCTGGAAGCCACCCACTGATCTATGGATTACCTGAAACTGCCTCTAACCTTCTCCAAGTTTTGTAACTTCTAGGTCCCTGGGGATAGAGTTAAGGATGGGGAGAGGATGAGAGTAGCAACATTGTGGCCTGCAGTCACTCCCTGCATGAGAAAGGTTCTGCTTCTCCCCAGCCTTGTTGTTTTTGTGGGCTCTTGCCTGACTTACTCACCAGGATCAGGTTCCTTAATAAACACTCCTTCCACTTCAAGACCAAAGCTTACCCCTACACTCACCTTATACTTAATCGTTTAGAACTGATCTGTTTTTCTTAAACCTCTAGCACCTGAATTAATACGCTCAAGTTTCTCATGGGATCCTTGCTATTTTTCTATAATCTAAAGCAATATGAATAATAGAAATTTGTAGAGTGTATACTCAGGCACCACACCTAGGTGCTTTACCTACATTCTTTCTAAACCTTATAATAACGTTGCAAAGTGGGTATGGTGTTGTATTAGTTATGCATTGCTGCATAATATATACAATACATACTCTGAAATTTAGGGGCTTAAAACAAATACATATGGTTTCATAGTTCCTGTGGGACAGGGATCCAGGAGCAGCTTAGCTGGCTGGTTCTGGCTTAGGGTTTCTCACAAGGCTGCGATCCACGTCCAGCCAGGTGTGCAGATGTCTGAGAATGACTGAGGGTGGGAATACCGCATGGCTAACTCACGTGGCGGTTGGCTAAGGCTTCAATTCCTCCCCAGGGAGGCTTTCTATGGAGCTGCTCAGGACGTGGTACCTGGCTTTCTCAGACATCCCAAAGAGTGACCAAGATGGAAATCAGTGTTTTACAACCTAATCTTGGCAGTGACATGCTGTCACTGCCACTACATTCTGTTGGTCACGGACTACCCTAGTACAAAGTGGCAGGGGACTACAGAATGGTGTGAAGACCACGAGGCCATCTTGGAGACTGGCAACCACAAACAGTCCTTTCGCAGATGCGAAATCGGAAGCTGAGAGACTAGTAACCGATCAAAGGCCACTAAGCTAGTAAGTGAAATAACAGAAAAATCTTATCAGAATCTCAGTCTTCCAGGCAATAAGTACGTGCATATTTAATCCTCCCAGTAATGCTAGGAAAGGGGGGTAATATTCGCTATTTTACAGATGAGGAAAGCAAGGCAGGTTAGGTACCTTGCCCACAAATCCATGCTCTTAATCACAGCACAATACGCCTGATTTAAAGCCTCTTCCCTCTGACCCGGGACTCCTCTGGCTCTCGCCGCTGTGGGGCGCGCTCTGTCGGTGCCTTCCAGCGAGTCTGTTGTGGTTAGTTTCCTCCATCTGGGTACGTCCCACGTGCACGCGGCGGGCAGGGGCGCTATGGCGCAGCGCTCAGCCCTGCGGCCCGCACCGCCCTTTGCCGCGGGTCTGAGTCTGCGCCGCCCGGCCGGACCCAGGTGCGGTGGACCAAGACCGCGGGGAGCGCGTCGGACAAGTTCCAGGAGACGTCGGTGTTCAACGAGACGCTGCGCATCGAGCGCATCGCGCGCACGCAGGGCGGCCGCTACTACTGCAAAGCCGAGAACGGCGTGGGAGTGCCGGCCATCAAGTCCATCCGCGTGGACGTACAATGTGAGTGGAAGCCCTCTCCCGCCCTGGACCCTGGCAGCCCTGCCCTAGCCAGAGAGCTCGGCTGGGGAAGGAAGGGAGGAGAAGCAGCACTTTGGGGGACTGAGTATCCCCCAAACATTCCCATCTGCAATCCCGTACGAATCCTGCAACATCCGTGTAAGGTGGGCAGGGAAGACAGAGTGGGTTGGATTATTCCCCTTCCACAGATAAGAAAACTGAGGTAACCATGTGACTTGCTCCCAGGCACAGAGGCCCAGAGCAGCATGGAATGCAGGTCTCTTCCCTGTGCCTGGGGGCCCTCCCATAGTACCTCAAGTCTCTGCTTTTGCCCCATGGGCAGCTCTGAGACTTCCCTCCCCTCCTACCTGTAGGACCAAGCTCGCCACCCCCACCTTGTCGCTGGTTGAATGGGAAGCCCTCGGTGGCTACCTGCCCTCCATGGATAGCCCTTTAACCCCAGGAGCTGGAAGCTGTAGGTCCAGGCCCAAGGGCCTGTCTGGCACCATCTTAGGTCCTAGAATAAACCTACCTATCAACTGTGTATCCTCCCACCCCTAAATGAGACCTGATAGAGTGGTACCAGTGGAACTCCAGACCTCGCTTCTGTCACTTGTCAGCCACCCAGGGTTCTGCCAACCATTGGCTGAGTGTCATTTCTTGGGTTATTGGTGCTGAAAAGAGAGGGCATAGTCTGGTCCTTACCAGTGCCCAGCTGCACTCATGGCCTTGCCTATGATGTCTCTCTAGGTGGGCTGTGGAAGGAAGATGAGATGATCTGATGCTGGGACATCAGCTGTGGGATGCTGGAACATGGACTGTTGGTGCCTGCTGGGCACAGTCCGGAATATACACTAGAATCTCTAGGGGATCCTTTAGTTTTTTATTTTTAATTTTTTTTAGAGATGAGGCTGTTCTGTTGCCTAGGCTGGAGTAGGCATCATAAGTCCCTGCAGCCTTGAACTCCTGGCTTCAAGTGATCCTCCTGCCTCAGCCTCCCAACTAGCTGGGATTGCAGGCATCAGGCACTGTGCCCAGGTCTAGGAGGATCCTTTTAAAAATGCTAATGCCTGGGCCCCACTTCCAGAGAGTCTGATGTAATTGATTGGGGTTGGGGTCTGATATGAGGACTTTTTTCTGTCTTTTGGGGTACACTCTATAATGCTAAAGTCAGGGCTTTCAGTGTGCTCACCCCAGGACAGTGTTCCTGGTACCCAATAGGTAAAGATTTTTCTTAAATTTTTTTTAAAATTGAGGAGTAGCCAATAAGTTTGCCTACGGGTGTGTGTGGGGGGGGGGGGGGGATACTATCCAGTTCAAGATAAAAAACATTTCCAGGACCCTAGAAAGTTCCCTCATACTCTCTCCCAGTCAATAATTCCTCCCAGAGGCAATCACTAGTCTGACTTTTGACACCATCAATGAGCTCTACCAGGCATCAGTATTAAAAAGAAAATCTCCATGTGATCCTATTGTGCGAACAGGAGCAAGAACCACCAATCTACTCTAGTTTACTAATGAGAAAACTGGAGCCCAGAGAGAGAAGGGTCTTAGGCAGGTCACACTACAAATTAATAGCTAAACTAGGATTTGAACCAGGGTTTCCTGCTTTCCTGTCTGCAGCCGCTTCCTCCATCCTGTGATGGGAGAGTGTGAAGCTAGATATCCCCATGCAGGTCCCTGAGAGGCACAGCCGGGAGGGAGTCTGGGAAGCCATCAAGTCCAGTCCTTTGCCTCTAACAGGCTGGTCAAGCTTTTGGGGCTGGGAGAGCATCTTACTCTCTGAAAGTGTCCCTTGAGGGTGGCTAAGCCTTCCTCGAGGGCTGCCAGGAGCCTCAGCCCTCCTCCCTGCCCCCATTGGGGTCACATCATCCTGACTCCACGGGGGCTGTGCCCTTGCAGACCTGGACGAGCCAGTGTTGACGGTGCACCAGACAGTGAGCGATGTGCGAGGCAACTTCTACCAGGAGAAGACTGTGTTCCTGCGCTGCACTGTCAACTCCAACCCACCTGCCCGCTTCATCTGGAAGCGGGGCTCTGACACATTGTCCCACAGCCAGGACAATGGGGTTGACATCTATGAGCCCCTCTACACCCAGGTCAGCACGGGTAGCTGGATCACTCCACACTCTTCCGCTTGCCCCCATCAAGGGTCGGGGGGTGGGCAGGGAGCCTGCATTTTTGGGACTGCCCTGACTTTCACAGTCCTGTTCTGAAGTTGGGAGCACACATTCTGCTGGAGTTCAAATAGCCTGGGACTGGGAATACCAGGGCAGAAAGATTAGGAGTGAAGACAGGAAAGTCTCCAAAGCACCATGTCCCCCAAGAACATTGCTGGTTATGGGAAGGCACCCCCTAGGGGTAGACCCATTATCCCCGCCCCTGCTGGCTCATAGAGTATTAGGAACCCATGGACAGACACAGCAGGAATTGGGTCGGGGAAATCCCAGGAGATGGTGATAAGGCCATCTTGCCAGGGAGGGCTTTCAGAGGTGGCTGTCAAAGCCCCACCTGTGGTCTTTGGGCCAGCCCCATGTTTGTGTGGGTTGTGTAAGGCAGAGAAGATTCCCTCCTTAGCCTGTAATTTCCCAGAATGAGGAAACTGAGGCTCAGTCCTGGTCAGTGTGCCCCAGGGCAACCTAAGACCCAGTGAAGCCCATGACAAGGCACTGCCAAGGGTGTAGAGAGGGTGGCATCTACTTCAAGCTCAGGGTCCCTGCAGCAAATGGTGTGGGTGGAGGTGGAGAAGATAGGAATTAGAATAGGAATTTTCTGTGGCTCTGGTGCTCAGTGAATTGAGTCTGTGGGATCCCTGGAGACTCAAGCAGGTGCCTCACCCCAGTGGTCCACTGCTGCCCAGGGGGAGACCAAGGTCCTGAAGCTGAAGAACCTGCGGCCCCAGGACTATGCCAGCTACACTTGCCAGGTGTCTGTACGTAACGTGTGCGGCATCCCAGACAAGGCCATCACCTTCCGGCTCACCAACACCACGGGTACAGAGGCATTTCCCTGCCCATACCCCTTGCCCACCTGGGCTAATTCCCCAGCCAGAAGATAGTGCCCCACCCAACACTGGACTCTAGGCACATCACCCTGGTGTCCAGCCCCTCCCACCCTCTTCCTGCTCTCTGTCTTCTCTCCTCTCATCTCCCCCGACCCCCATGGTTCTCCTAGTCCCTTAATCTCCCCACATCCAGCCCTGCCTTACAATCCCCTAATACCTACCTCCTTGTCCTCTTAGCACCACCAGCCCTGAAGCTGTCTGTGAATGAAACTCTGGTGGTGAACCCCGGGGAGAATGTGACGGTGCAATGTCTGCTGACAGGCGGTGATCCCTTACCCCAGCTGCAATGGTCCCATGGGCCTGGCCCACTGCCCTTGGGTGCTCTGGCCCAGGGTGGCACCCTCAGCATCCCTTCAGTGCAGGCCCGGGACTCTGGCTATTACAACTGCACCGCCACCAACAATGTGGGCAACCCTGCCAAGAAGACTGTCAACCTGCTGGTGCGATGTACGTGGTCTCAGGAGGGGTGGGAGGGAAGTTGTGAGGCAGACAGGGTCCCTATCCTCCAGGAGCTACCAGTAAACTGGGAAAGGGGCCTGTCTGCTTCTCACCTCTCAGGTGAGGCATGCTGAGGAGGCATGTTCCAGGCAGTTTGATTTTCCTGCAATTCAGCTATCTGCCAGCAGATGGCAGAACTAAAATTTGTGTAAAGTTTTATTTACAGTTTACAATCTACATTCCCAAATATGACCTCAACAGTCCAAGAAGTAGGAAGGGCTGGAATTGGTTAGTTACCTTTTTTAGATTGGGAAAGTGAGGCTGCAAAAGCTAAATGTGGATATTCTAGGCTTACAGAGAAATTTCTTGGATTTCTCCCTCTGCAATGGTTTCTACATGATTAACTGAATGTAAGTAAAAGTTACATACATTTCCACAGATCTGATATGTAAATCTTTATTAGAAAAGCATTTAAGTGAATCTGAAGACAATTACTAAGGATAAAAATAATGTATAAACATTTTCCTTAGTAAACCTCACCCCTGTAATATCACGAGCCACTCACAATGATCTTGATTTTGTCACTCTGATGTAAGGGGAAACTTACATTATTCTGCTTGTGCACCATTAGGAGTTTCTCTTTATTTGTTTGTTTGTTTTAAGATACGGGCTTGTTTCCAGTTCTTTAGCATTTGAAAGTAAAGTTCAGCTTCTACCAAACTCAACTGAGAGTCCCTGATGACATGGACTCTCTTCTTCATTCATCTCTCACCAACCAGTCAGTCTCTTTCTGACTCCTCACAGAAAGAAGCTAGCTCTCTATGACTTTTTATTTAATCAGATGAGAAAGAAGGCAACAGGATTGTGGCTGTCTGATGACTACTTTTCCCATCAGAAGATAATTTCCTCTACCTAATTCCATTTGGCCTTTAAAACCTGGGTTGGTGAGATCTCAATTTACATGAAATACTTATGATCACCTCTTGGTGTGATTATATAGCCTGCCTTTCCCAGAACAGTCCTGATTGGTGGCTGTTGTACCAGTGTCCTAGTAAGTTGGGTAACCTATTAAAAACTCTGTCTAACTTACTTTGAAAAAGATCCACATTCTTTAAAGAGGCCAGACCCTTCCCTTTCTAAACTCAATGTTTTTATGTTATTGCATGTAAAATGATTATAATGATCTTTTATTATAAAAATTACACATGCTTGTTACAAAGAGTCAAACAGCACATTAAATTGCCTGTCATTTTCTCCTCAGTTCCTCTCTCTAGATAGAACCACAATTATATTCTAGTCTGCTTCCTTCCAAGTATATCTTTTATATATTCAAGGTTTAAAGCAGTGATAAAAATAAAGCAATGTAGTGGTCAAGAGGGTAGGCTCTGAGTTTGAATTCAAGATATGTTACTTTTTTGGCAAGTTGCTTAAACTTTCTAAGCCTCAGTTCCCTCCTTTGTAAAATGGGGACAATAAAACACCTCCCTCAAAGATATTTGGATGTTTAAATGAGTAAATCCATGTAGAGTGCTTAGAACTATGTCTCTTATATAGTGTATATTTTAGTCAATAGTGGTTATAAATCATTACCTTTTCTACTTTTTTTTTAACATTTTATTTTATTACTTATTTATTTTTGAGACACATTCTCACTTTGTTGCCCTTGATAGAGTGCTGCGGCACCATAGCTAATAGCAACCTCAAATTCTTGGGCTCAAGTGATTCCCTTGCCTCACCCTCCCAAGCAGCTAGAACTATAGGCCTGGTTATTTTTGGAGACAGGGTCTCACTCTTGCTCAGGCTAGTCTTGAACTCCTGAGCTCAGGAAGTCCACCCACCTTGACCTCCTAGAGTGCTAGAATTATGGGCGTGAGGTACCATGCCTGGCTTTTTTTTAACTTTTAAAATACATCTGAGCAAGTAGAATTTCCAAGTAGAGAATAGTGATGGTTTCACCTGGAGGTATTGTATGTAGCCTCCCACCTCCAGGAGAGCCACTTCGAGGGGAAAAATTTGGTCTGGGTAGGGGTAGAACATGGGCCCCTGGCTTCAGGCCAGCCCCAGCCATCCTTCCCTCCTTACCCACCCATAGCCATGAAGAATGCCACGTTCCAGATCACCCCTGATGTGATCAAAGAGAGTGAGAACATACAGCTGGGCCAGGACCTGAAACTGTCATGCCATGTGGATGCAGTGCCCCAGGAGAAGGTGACCTACCAGTGGTTCAAGAATGGCAAGCCAGCACGCATGTCCAAGCGGCTGCTGGTGACCCGCAACGACCCTGAGTTGCCCGCTGTCACCAGCAGCCTAGAGCTCATTGACCTGCACTTCAGCGACTATGGCACCTACCTGTGCATGGCTTCTTTCCCAGGGGCGCCTGTGCCTGACCTCAGTGTTGAGGTCAACATCTCTTCTGAAACAGGTTGGCAGCTGGAGGGATGTCAAGAAAATGTAAGGGAGATGGAAAGGCCTATGGCTGGGAAGTAAGGGCAGCAGCTTGGGAAAGGAAGGCCAGAATGAGGAGGGTAGTATTTGTTCATGCCACATACATTTATTTAGGACTTGTTAATATGCCAGGCATTGTGCTAGATCCTGGCGTAGAGTGGTAAGCAAAATAAGCCCTCATAGAATGGAGTAGAAAGGCAAACATGTTTCAGATAGTCTCCCAAATAAATATATCATTGCAGACTCTGAAAAATGAGAGTCTGGAAAGAGTTCCTTGAGATAGAATGTTCCATCTGAGATCTAGGCAAAGGAGAGCAAGGAAGGCCAAAGAATCAGCATGTGCAAAGGCACTGAGGCAGCAGAGTACATTGGACACAGGAGAACTGAAGGAAGGAGAGTGTGACTGGGAGAATGGAGTGGGGTAAGCATGGAAGGGTTGGCAGAGGCCAGATTGTGCAGGGCTTTGTAAGCTGTTATTAGGCAGCTGCCATAACAAAGTAGTATAGACTGGTGGCTTAACTACAGAAATTCATTTTTTCACAGTTTTGGAAGCTAGAATTCTGAGAGCAAGGTGGAATCAGAGTTTATTTCTTCTGAGGCTTCTCTCCTTGGCCTGTAGGTGGTCATTTTCTCCCCTTGTCTTTACTTGGCCTTCTTGTCATGTCTATGTTCCAGTGTCTTCCATTTATTAGTATACCAGTCATATTGGACTAGGGCTCACCCTAGTGACCTCATTTAACCTTGATTACCCCTTTAAAAATTCTGTGTCTAAATACAGTCATATTCTGAGGTACCTGGGGTTAGGAATTCAACATTCATTGCATAACATAGGCAATGGTAAGGATTCAAATCTTTTTTTTTTTTTTTTTTTGCAGTTTTTGGCCAGGGCTGGGTTTGAACCCACCACTTCCAGCATATGAGGCCGGTGCCCTACTCCTTTTAGCCACAGGCACTGCCCAGGATTCAAATCTTTATTCCAACAATAATAAATAACAATAATGAAATGATATGGCTAACATTTGTTGAGAGTTTGCTTTGTGTTCTGACAATTTTATGTTTATGTCATTTACTTTCATTATTTACCTTATGGGTTAGTAGTTTATCTTCTGATTTTATGGATGAAAAAACTTAGGCTCAGAAAGTTTGAGAAACTTAACCTAAGGTACTACAACCATAAGTGAAAGAGTTGGGATTTGAATCCAAGCAATCGGACTTCAGGCCTGCTGTTAGCCACCACTGAAGGACTTGCACTTTGAGAATGATAGGAGGCTGGAAGGGATCTTTTGGAGAGAGTCTATAGCCTTGTACTGAGGACCAGGCTGACTTTGGCCAGCTATCATATGACCAGGTGCAGAAATGTAACTGTTATTAGCATTGCTTCCTTTGGTGTTTCAACTCTCTGAATTTCAATTTCTCTCTGTGAGAGATTGGGCCAGGCAGCTGTGGAGGCATCTTCTACCCTGACATCTGCACAGGGTGAAACTAGGGAGGTCTTAAAAACTTTTGGAAGGAGATGAACCTGAGCTGGGCTTTGGGAGTGGACCAGAACTGATTCCATAAATTCATTGTGCAGACTGATTTATGCCAAACACAGGGTGTCAGACAGGAATGTGCAGCCCTTCCTCAGAGCTCACTGCCCAGCCAAGGGAGATAGACATGTTGGGGGGAGGAGTAAGGCAAGAAATGGAAGGGCAAACCTTGGAAGTGTGGCCTGGAGGTAGAGAAGTTGGCAGAGCATCCTGGGAAATCCAGAGACGCATTCTCAAAAGAGGCATGCTCCATGTGAGCCTTGAGAGTCCATTAACATTTGCCAGATTAGTGGGGCAAGACTGGAAAAGGATATGACAAGCAGAAGGAATGGGGGAGCACCCAAAAGTGTACACAACTTGGTGTGTGCAGGGAGTGTGTTTCTACAAGTGGATCTACATAGCTGGGACATGGGATGGGAGAGGGGAGATGAGGCTGGGGGGAGGTAGAGGCTGAAGCAGGAGGACCCTGTTTACAGAGTTCAGGAGTTTGAGCCTCAAAGGGAGAGATGGCTCTTTATCTTTGGCCTGTGTGCTGGGGAGAGTGTAGAAGCATTGGGATCTGGGATGTTTTCAGAGCCAGGGAAGGGGCCTAGGGCAGTTTCTTCCATTTGGCTTGTGGGTCTGAATCCTTGTGCATGGAAGTGTTTTAAGGACCGTGGAAACTTAGGCCCAGAAAAATAAATTAATTGGCTCCAAAATACAAAGAGAAAACTGCAAAATTAAAGCCAATAAATGCACAAATGTTTATAGAGTATAAATTATGTTAACTATATAACTGGACCTCAGTTGCCTTGTAGAGCTATTTACAAATAATAACTTTATATTTAATTACATTTAATGTAGGACACAGTTGCATTTTAATTTGTTTGATGTGCCAGGAAGTCTTTAAAAGACCATCCATTTGGGCAAAGTGTTGGGCTAGATTAGGTTCAGCTGTAAATAACAGAAGACCACCCCCCCCTAATTAATAGTAGTTTAAACAAGCTAGATGTGTATTTCTTCCTCATGTAAAAGTCTAGGTTGAGCAGTTCTCACTAATATAGTTGCTCTGCTCCACCAAGTCCTCAGGGCCCCAGGCTCCTTCTGGCTTGCTCTTCCATCCTCCTTAGCAATTTGCCACCTTGTACACAATGGCGGCTCTAGCCATTGGCTAGAATTCAGTTTTGTGACCACAGCAGTCTGGGAGACTTATTCTTTAGTCTGCATGGCTGTGTGCCCTGGTAAAACCCAGGTATTCTGTTACTTTGGAGGAAGAATGTTGGAGGACAGACTAGCAGTCTGTGGTAACACTGTAGGCAAGAACTATGAAGGCTCTAATCTGGGTTGGCCCAAGGGTAGGAGAGGGGGGATTGAGAGTGGAGATACTTAACAGAAATGTTTAAGAGGTGGGATTCTCAATATTTAGTCATGTTGGGGAAGAAGGACTAGGCCAGGCTAACTTCAGGTCTCATAAATTGGAAGACCCAGAGGCAAAGACCCAGGGGATGGAAAGGATTTGGAAAGATGAGTTCTGCTTTGGAGATACGGAGGGCCCCGTGGGAAGTCAGAGATGGGGAAGAGAGGCTTGAAGCTCTAACTGCTCCTACCTGTCCCCCGCCTGGCCCCCTCCCGCAGTGCCTCCCACCATCAGCGTGCCCAAGGGCAGGGCCGTGGTGACTGTGCGTGAGGGATCGCCCGCCGAGCTGCAGTGCGAGGTGCGGGGGAAGCCGCGGCCGCCGGTGCTCTGGTCCCGCGTGGACAAGGAGGCTGCGCTGCTGCCCTCGGGGCTGCCCCTGGAGGAGACTCCGGACGGGAAGCTACGGCTGGAGCGCGTGAGCCGAGAAATGAGCGGGACCTACCGCTGCCAGACGGCTCGCTACAATGGCTTCAACGTGCGTCCCCGCGAGGCCCAGGTGCAGCTGACCGTGCAGTGTGAGTCATCCCACCCTGTCCTTCTCCGTTTCTAGCCCGGGCTGACCCTCATCCTCTGGGGTCCAGCCAAACCCCACACCTGCTGATAACCTCTAAAACCTCCTTGACCACCTCCGTGTCTGTGTTCCCTGCCTCACTTCCATCAAGTGACCAACCGCCTTCATTCTCAGGAGTCAACAAAGAAATTGCTTGATTTTGACAGGTGGAAATGGGATTTTGAAGAGGAGGAAGAACCTTTAAGGGGCTGATACTGATAACAAAATGATGAAAATTAACTTATGTACCAAGCACTATTCTAAGAGGGTTTTAATCCATTAATTTATTTAACCCTCCATAGCCCTATGAATAAATTCTATTAGACCCCTACTTTATAAATAAGGAAACTGAGGCACATAAGAATTAAGTGAATTTCTTAAGGTCTCACAGAGGCAGGGCTGGGATTTGAACCTAATCCATGGGGAGTTCTCAGGTGAGAGACGGGTCTAGAGATGGTGCTCCAAACCCCTGCTTTGAGAGGTGAGAGGCTCGCTTAGGGCGTGTGTAGAGGTACATTCTGGGAAGCGGGTTGGAGGGCATGGCCAGGAGGAAGTGAGTGTGCTGGGTGGGGTGGTATGAGCCTTGCTACTTGGGAGCGTGCATCTGCCCTGCGATTCCTCCAGGCTGGGGTCACGAGAGTAGGGGCGAGTGCGTCGCCTCCCCGACGCGGCTCGCTGGGGAGAGGCCTCACTGACCGCCGCTCCCGTCCCCAGTCCCGCCGGAGGTGGAGCCCAGCTCCCAGGATGTGCGCCAGGCGCTGGGCCGGCCGGTGCTCCTGCGTTGCTCGCTGCTGCGAGGCAGCCCCCAGCGTATCGCCTCGGCAGTGTGGCGGTTCAAAGGGCAGCTGCTGCCGCCGCCTCCTGTCGTCCCAGCCGCCGCGGAAGCCGCGGACCACGCGGAGCTGCGCCTGGACGCCTTAACCCGCGACAGCAGCGGTAGCTACGAGTGCAGCGTGTCCAACGACGTGGGCTCAGCTACCTGCCTCTTCCAGGTCTCGGGTGAGCGTCGGGTGGTCCCGCTGCACCTACCCACTCCCACGTGGCGCCAGGCTCCGCCTCCCTCCGGGCTCTGCCGCACCAGCCTGGGCCCCGCCCCTTTGAAGCCCGCCCATGCCCGGTCTAGACCCCGCCCCGTGTCTCCGGAATCCAATCCTGGACCTCACAGCCCCGCCCATCCCAGACACGGGCCACGCCCCCACTCCCTCCCTCTTTAAGTCTAGCCTTCCTCTTTTAAGGCCCGCCCATACGTCTTAAAACCGGGTTATTTCAGCTCCGCCTCCTCCTTCTTGGTGTGTTACAGCAGCTCTGCTGTGTAACCTGGTCTTCACCAAGTCTAGGCTGGCCCCTTTGGCCCGGCTGGCAAGTGGCCTAGGCCCTCCCTGAGTCTTGGCGCCTCTACATAAGCCATAGGCTCCACGCCTTTCAGCCTTGTCCGCTTCCAGCGCCATGGGCTCCAGCCTTTCTCACACCGACATTAAGGCCACTTAAGCCCTGGGCACAGGTCACATTTCGAGCCCCTCCCTCATCCTTACCTCCAGAGGCTCCAGATAGGGAACCCTTTCTGAGCTTAGCTTTCGGGAGAAAAGAGGCACCTCGACAGCTTCTCTGGAATGTCAGGTGTGATACTGGGCCAGCCTATTTACTAAGCCGTCAGCCTAGAGATGCAGTCTGTTCAGTGCCCAGAAATCCGCCTTAGCCTCAACCCTCCAACTCATTCCTGGGTGGGCTGTCTAGGCTGCAGAAAGGGTTGGAGGTGGTGAGGGCCAAGGGGGACTTCGAGGGTAGTCAGTGATACCCTTTTTCTTCCACCTCCCTGCCAGGGCTGGTGGCAGCACCCCTGGAGGGGGGGCCCAGGCATTCTTGTTCCCCATATCCAGCTTTTCCAACAGGCCCTAACTGACTGGGTGCCCCTTCAGCTCATGTTCAGATGCACCCCTCAACAGCAGGGGGCTAGGACCACAGGTCACTGGCGAATCCCCAGCTCCTCCCCACCACCCAGCCCTGCCAGCCAGAGGCCCTGTGACATTTCCCACCTCCTTCCCTTCTCCCCTGTTCTCCCACACTTGCCCTGTCTCCCCACCTCTTCACTTTCTCTGTTCTCCTCCTCTCTCTTCTCTTCTTTTCCTCTCAATATCCCTGACCCTTCACTGTCTTCCCAAATTTCTTTTTTCTCTATCTCTTCCTTATCTTTTTCTCTTCTCACCAATATCACCTTTTGGAATTTCCAATGTCCCGTCTCCCCTTCCCTTCCCTTCCCCTCCCTATCTTCATTCTCTCCAATCTCTTCTCTCCACATCTCCCCTCCTCACATGTTTCCTTTCTCTTTGTTTCTCCATATACTCTTTGTTCCACCCTATCCCCTTCTGTTTCCCTCTCCCTTGCCTCCTCTCTCTGTCTCGCCCCTCCTCCTCCCCCACCACGGCCCCATGCCCCCCTCCCCACCCTCTCAGCCAAAGCCTACAGCCCGGAGTTTTACTTCGACACCCCCAACCCCACCCGCAGCCACAAGCTGTCCAAGAACTACTCCTACGTGCTGCAGTGGACACAGAGGGAGCCTGATGCTGTTGACCCTGTGCTCAACTACAGACTCAGTGTCCGTCAGGTGGGCCATGGGGCAGCAGGGCTTGGGGGCAGCTGACTCTGGAAATGCTCCTCAAGGCCAAGGGTAGGAGTTGGAGACAGGGGCTCAGACACATTGACTTGCTTACAGGCAACTCTTTAGAGGTGGGGGGAAAATGTTCTGACATAGAAGCAGGAGATAGGAGGTTCTAGGGACTTGTCCCTTCTGGACCCTGCCTTGATACACAGCCCTGAAAATTTGTTAGGCAAAGGTCTTCTGGGTTAAGGGGCAGTTAGCCCTGCTCACAGAACATATATTCTACTGTTGGGTCAAGAACCTAATGAAGGAGAGTCAATCTCATGTATGGGGTCTCTACAAGGAAGGGTCAGAGTCACTGAGCTTTTTCCATGCCCTGTCTCATTTCCTGTGGTTCTGCCCAGCCCAAGAAGTAGGAAGTGAGAGGGTAAGAGTGTGGCCCTAGGGCAACTGCCTGTGCTAGAATCCAGTTTTGTATGAGCTTAGGCAAGCTACATCTCTTTGGCCTCAGTTTTCTTATCTGTAAAATGGGCATAATTATAATAACCTAGCTCATAAGATGGCTATTTTGGGATTAAATAAGTTAATGAGGCAAAACAGAACAGTTTTTCAATACCTGCTGTTATTGTTATTTATTGTTATTATTATGACAGCCCTGGGAGGTGAGCATGGAAGGGGTGATTGTCCTCTCTCACATAAAAAGATACTGAGGGCCCAACTCCCTAGACCTTTGCTCTTTCTGCTTCAGATCTTTGCTTGTTCTCCTGTTTCCACTCTGCCCCTCCAAGTCACATGAGGGCCTGGGCTAGTGCTCCAGTGGAGGGTGTGGCTTGCATCTAGGAACTCTGTATTTACAGTTGAACCAACACAATGCCATGGTCAAGGCCATCCCTGTGCGGCGTGTGGAGAAGGGGCAGCTGCTGGAGTACATCCTGACTGATCTGCGTGTGCCCCACAGCTATGAGATCCGCCTCACACCTTATACCACTTTTGGGGCTGGTGACATGGCCTCACGCATCATTCACTACACAGAACGTAGGTGACAGTGCCGGGGATGGTGGGAAAGATGGGCCCATCTTGTGCCCAGGGACCCTCTTCACTAGCCTCATGTTGTTCCTGAGCTTGGGGCCCCCCACTGTGTACTCTCCTACCCTGTCACTGCAGGCCACAGTCCTGGCTCTGAGGACCCTGTCCCCTGGTCCCAAGTAGGACACCCTCTGCAGAGCCCCACACCTTGGTTCTGACTTGGTTTCTCTGCTTCCTTTCTCAGCTATCAACTCTCCAAACCTGTCAGGTGAGACACCCCTAACACACACATGACTTCCCCTTTAGAGACATAACAGCTCTCCTGGGTGGAAGGAAGGGACCTTGAGAAATACTCATAAAATGACCTCCTTATGTTTCCATGGGGGTAGGGCCAGCAGCCAGAAGAAGCAGGGCTAGGCTGGAGATGTTTGTACCTAGGATTTATTCTGGGCCTTAAAGGCTGGCAGGTGGGGAGAGATTCACTGTTCCCAAAAGAAAATAGGAGATACCAGACTAATCACCATCCCTGTTATTTGGGACAGGGTTCTTAGTCTGTGAGCCATGGACCCCTAAGGGATCTGGCTATAGAATTCAGGGGGTCTATGGACCTGGAAGGGCATACAATTATTTGTTAACATCTCCTTCAGTGACAAATGTAGACAACAAACTACAGTAGTAGAATCAGTCCCTGTGTGTTATCAGCAGTAGAAATCTGATGTTTTCATATCACTTTATCGTTGTAGACTTTTCTAAATACCATTTACATTCATTAGTATTTCAAAACTATGGTAGTTATCAGACCTGACTCCAGATCATGTGATTTAATTAGATAATAAAGAAGCCCACTCATAATTTTGTAACAAATTAAAAAATATTTTGGCAGGGCGGCATGTGTGCCTCAATGAGTAGGGCTCTGGCCCCATATACCAAGGGTGGCGGGTTCAAACCCAGCCCCAGACAAACTGCAACAAAAAATAGCCAGGCGTGGTGATGGGTGCCTGCAGTCCCAGCTATTTAGGAGGCTGAGGCAAGAGAATCACCTAAGCCCGAGAGCTGGAGGTTGCTGGGAGCTGTGACACCACAGCACTCTACTGAGGGTGATAAAGTGAGACTCTGTCTCTAAAAAAGAAAAGAAAAAACTATTTTGACAACTGTATTTCAATATAATTGACACTCTTTATAATCCTATGTATTTCATTTTATGGATCTAGAATAATTATTCTGAGATGGAGTCCTTAGGCTACACTAGATGCCGGAAGGGCATGTGGCATAAAAATGGTTACTAAGTCCTGTTACGGGAAGAAATTTTTTGTGGGCCCTGTTGCCTGTCTCACAAACCTTGGAGTCCCGGATGCATTGCTTAGCTGCATGGGTGTTGCCTCGGGGATGGGGAGGGAGGGCAAGACTGGACATGAGGGGGGAGGAGGCTGACTCTCTCTCATCCCCTATTCTAAATGCAGACAATACCTGCCACTTTGAGGATGAGAAGATCTGTGGCTACACACAGGATGTGACAGACAACTTTGATTGGACGCGGCAGAATGCCCTCACCCAGAACCCCAAGCGCTCTCCCAACACTGGTCCCCCCACTGACATAAGTGGCACCCCTGAGGGTGAGGACCTGACGGGCAGCTAGGAATAGGAGAACTGCTTCTGGGAGGGGATCTAGGTCTAGGGAGCTGTAGTCTGAGGGGAGACAGCCCTGTCCTTGGGGAACCCTAGTCTGAGGGGAGATATGGCCCTCTCTTTGGGGAGCACCATTCTGAAGGGAGACATAGCTCTGTCCTCAGGGAGCCCCGGTCTGAGGGGAGACGTGGCCCTGTCCTCAAGGAGCCGCCGTCCAAGGGGAGATACAGCCCTGTCCACAGGGAGCCCCAGTCTGAGAGGAGACCTGACCTTGTCCTTGGGAGCCCCAGTCTGAGGAGAGACATATCCTGTCCTGGGAGAGCCCCAGTCTGAGGGGAGACACAGCTCTGTCCTTGGGGAGCCCCAGTCTGAGGGGAGACACAGCCTTGTCCTAATAAAGGATCAGGAAGAATGCAGTCCAGCTGAGACCCCATGAACACTGAGCAGACTCCTGTGCTGTGAGGCAGCTGACTGTCAGGCAGGGGTGGGAGAGGGGTGCTGGGGCGGGCATGGAGGAGCCAGTTGGTGCATCGCCCCTGCCCCACAGGCTACTACATGTTCATTGAGACATCAAGGCCCCGGGAGCTGGGTGACCGTGCAAGGCTGGTGAGTCCCCTCTACAATGCCAGCGCCAAGTTCTACTGTGTCTCCTTCTTCTACCACATGTATGGGAAGCACATTGGTGAGTCGGGGGACTAAGCAGTCTGGCCGAGTGTGTGCTAAGGGTTGGAGGAGAGTGGGATCACAGGGGGTGAAGGGCTGGCCCACATGAGCCTGAGCTTCTGACTTGGCTAAATCCTTGGAGGGGGTATGGATAGAAGGTTGAAGTTGAAGGGCAGCTTGTCTGAGATTTTGAGATGATCATGGTTTCCCGAGTCTACAGATAAAAAGGCTCCAGAAGGATTAGGTGGATGTCCGGGGGGATGGAGGAAACAACTAAGAGGTCGCATATATTGAGTGCCTGCTAGGTGCCAGGTGATGTCCTGGGTGCTCATTAACCCTCACCACCCCCAGGGGACCACCAGGTGAGGGAAGAGTTACTACTACACAATTCAGAGGGGTTAAGCATTTGCCCAAGACCACATAGCCACCCAGATCTGTCTGACTTCCCTGAGTCCTAAACACAGGATCAGAAGGGGACTGCTGTGCACAGTGGGAGGAAGTCCTGCTTCCCAAGTGTGAGAGTGAACTTCAGAATTCCCCTTGGTAAGAGATGGCACTGGTAGGAGCGTCACATTGATCTACAGCTCATCTGTTCAGCCACCACTTCCGGAGCACCTGCTCCATGCCAGGTATCAAGCACTGCAGTGAACGAGACGGGCGATTCCTCCATCTTCTTGGCACTTGTTACAGTCAAGTGGGAGAGACACACATTAAACAACCAATGGCACCAGGTGGACGTTAATGACTCCTGTGGCAGTGGAAGGGCAGGCCAAGACTGCTAGTAACAGAGACACCTGACTGACCCTGGGGCATAGGCATGGAAGACTCTACTGAAGAAATGATGACTTTTAAAAATTTTGTCTGTTTGTTTACTTAAAGGGTGAATATGAAAGTTCCCTCCCCTCCCAGTCCTTCTGCCACCTACAGCCCTTCCCCAGAGGAAATCGGTAAACTAGACTTGGGGACAAATTTCAGGAGAGACTTTCTGCACACAGAAACCAGTGCATAGTTATATTCTGCTTTCTCCCAGTTTTACACGTGCCGCTCTGCTCTTGCTTTTTGCCTCTGAGCTGTGCATCATCTTGGCGATCATTCTTTATCAGTCCACAGGAAGCTTCTTCATTGTTCTCTTCGCTGCACAGAAGAGGGAGAGACTCCCCCCCCCCCATTTTTGTTGTCCTGGGTAGCATGCCATGGCATTAGCCTGGCTCGCTGCAACCTCCAACTCCTGAGCTCAAGCAATCCTCTTGCTTCAGCCTTCCAAGTAGCTGAGATTATAGGCACTCACTACCACACCTGGTTAATTTTTTCTATTTTTAGTAAAGACAGGGTCTTCTTGCTCTGGCTAGTCTTGAACTCCTGACCTCAGGCAATCTTCCCACCTTGGCCTCCCAGAGTATTAGGATTTCAGGTGTGAGCCACTGTGCCTGGCCAAGAGGGAGTGACTTTAAGCAAGCCTAGACCTAAAGGCTCATCAGGGCGAAGTGTCCAGAGCTAGAGTGACAGGTCACATTGCGCTGGTGAACTAGAATGGAGTGGGATGAGAGGCTGTCTACCCACTGGGGTCCCCAAGCCATCTGCACAGACTGGTTTGCCCATGGCTGAGTCTGGATTTAATAGGAAGCTTCCTCTTGGGTAGGTGAGAGCGGGTAAACAGGACCTCTCTGCCCTGCTCAGTCTTTTCATTTCCATTTGGCTTCCCCAGTGAGGATAACCAATCCATTCTGGTTTGCTACAGCCTTTCCCAGTTTTAGCACCGAGCCCTCTCTGTCCTAGGCAAACTGGTACAGTTGGTCATTATATCTCCAGCTCCGGAGGGGGGGGGGGACTGCGGACCCAGTTGCCAGACCCAGGAACATGTTGGGTTTAGTAAGTCCTTAGGAGATCAGGCCTTATGAGCTGAGAGAGAGAAAGCAGAGGGGGCAGTCTGTGTGACAGACCTGGCTCTGTGTTTCCCAGGTGGTGAAAGCTTTCAGGAGGCAGATTTGATTTCCACCATCAGATCTGCCCAGCAGAGGAGTGGACTGTTTTGAGAGACAGTGAATGTCCTGTCCCTGGACAGGAGGACCATCCAGCAGGGTGCTGTGAAGGGACCTTTCTCCAGATCCTGTTACTCCCCTGCTCAGCCCCCTCTGAAGGTTTCCTAGCACTGTCTTCTCCAGACTTCCACACCTGACCTGTACTTGTCTGCTTCCCTCAACTCGTTTGCTGACACTCTTTCTGGCTCCCACTCAGTTCTAGTACACTGGTCTTCTTCCTTTTCTTTAAATACTTGCAGGGTTCTTGTCTTAGAGGCCTTTGCTTGTTCCCCCAGCATGGAACATTCTTCCCTCCCTTCATTCATGTCTCCTCAGAAAGGTCCCTGCCCACCCTATCAAACAGCTCTCTAATCCTTTTCCCTGCATTCTTTTCTTATTATTTATTTATTTATTTATTTTTGAGACAGAATCTCACTCAGTTGCCCTGAGTAGAGTGCTGTGGTGTCATAGCTCACAGCAACCTCAAACTCTTAGGCTTAAGTGATTATCTTGCCTTAGGCTCCCAAGTAGCTGGGACTACAGGTGCCCACCACAACTCCTGGCTAGTTTTTTCTGTTTTTAGTAGAAACAGGGTCTCAAGGTCTCACTCTTCCTCAGGCTGGTCTTGAACTCCTGAGCTCAGGTGATCCACCTGCCTCAGCCTCCCAAAGTGATAGTATTACAGTCATGAGCCACCATTCTTGGCTTATTATTTTCTTTTTGATGCCTACCTCCAATAAAACATAAGCTCCACAAAGGCAGGGGTCTTTGTCTTGTTCTAATGCCTAGAATAGTACCTGGCACACAGTGGCACTAAATTAGTTGAATGAATGAATGATTAAATGACTGATGCAGGATTTGGGCTTGATGAACCTTGAGGTCACTTCCAACCCTGAGATTCTGTGAAAGTCCTTAATGGCAGCCATGGAAAGTTCTCCATTCAGCATTTAATTGTTGAGAACTGACAGGAATTTGACACAGACTTTCCCTCAGGAGTCAATAGGGAGGGGAAGACATGGATCACAATGACTGCCCTACTGCAGAGCAGAGAGGTCTGGGCTTGGGGAATTGCAGGTTAGGGACTCAGAGTTCTTAGGAAGGATAGGAGGCTCCCAACTCATACCTAGGAAGATTTCTGGAGGAGGTAGCATTCCAGACAGGCCTTGAAGAAGGAGAAGGATTTGGCCAGGTTAAAACATTAGGGAAGGACATCTCAAGCAGAGGGAACAGCTTGAGCAAAAGGCCAGAGACTGGGAAGCTGGAGTGTATGAGGTCATAGCATGTAATTCCATTTGGCTTTGGAGGTGGCAAGGAAAATATGGAGGAATGTTGTGAACAGGCCCAGTCATAAGGGAGGTTGAAGGTCTTGGGCCCTGGTTTACCCCCTGTGGAGGGATGTCAGAAAGCCCCTGATCCAGGAGGACATTGGAGCTGACAGGGTTCTGAGAGAAGGGGGCAGAAATTCTATTTTAGTTTGAGTAGTGAAAAAGTAGGAATGCCATTCGGGTCCTTGGGACAGGTGGGTAAAGGAAGAAAAAATTATATGGGATTGAGGATAGACCCCAGGAACATGGAGATGGGGACAAATCCCCAGGAGTGGGTAGAGAGAGTGGTCCCTTTTCGGATGGTGAGGACCCCAGAAGATGTTGGGACTTGGGCCTTGCCAAGCCAGCCAGGCACCTCCTGTTCTCTTGCGTGCTAGTTGCAGCCCTCTCTAGGGCCTGTCTCTGGCTGGTAAGGGTACTCCCATGCCTGGAACCTTTGGGACATTCCTCAGACCTGGCTCTGCAGCTGGGGAGAGGGTGTTTCTTGCTATCCTGGTCCCTCCTCTCCCCTCCCCTCCCACCCTGCCTGGCAGCTCAGGACACCAGCTGTCCCCAAGACCTCATGTCTTGCCGGCTCTCCTTGGTCCAAGCCAGCTTCTTTCATCCCAGGCAGGTAACATTTGGTGGCTCTCTCCCATCAGGAAGTCTGTCTATCTGGTGTCACAGATGGTGTGGCTTTGTCTGTGGGCAGTGCCATGGAAATGCCAGCCACCAGGTGCCAGCTAAGATTGATTCCTCTTCCCTCAGAGCCAGGTATTTTGTGTCACTGGGGCTCAATGTGGGCTAGGAGAGACAGGGAGGGGACATTGCCATTGCCTGGGTGCTCGTAGCCAAGCCATGATGCCCTCCTCCTCTCATGCACCTTAGAACCCCTAGAATTCCAGGTTCCTGAGACTATGGGCACATGGGCTCTGCACCCCCAGGCCAATGCCTCCAAAATCTCACTCTCACTGTTTTTACCCCAGCTGTGTAGCATATGCACTATTTTTCTGTAAATCAACTCACTTTTTTTTTTGGTTCACTTTGTCCTAAGCATTAGCATTAGAGAAATCCTGAATCTGAAGGGTTAGCTTTGTTCATCACATGAAACATACAAATAAGTATTAAAATTTTAAAAAGTCTCTTCATCTGTCTCCTGAAATCATGTACTGCCAAGGGTATGCGCTGTGCTCTTTGGGAATCCTGCTCTGTGCTCAGACATAAGTCCCACGGTCCAGGGGCAACACCCTTGTTTGGAGGGAAAGCGTGTGTGTGTGTGTGTGTGTGTGTGTGTGTGTGTGTGTGTGTGTGTGTGTGTGTAGGGGAGGTGGGTGTTGAGGGGGTGGAGAGATTAGCTGATTAGCATGGAAAGGAAGAAATGAAAGATTTGTAGATCATTCTGATGAGTTGAAATCCTGCTGCTGTCCTCTCTTTCCTTTGCCAAAGTCTCCCTGTGGGAATGAGACATTGTGCCAGGCTGGGGATGGGGAGAGGGAGAGGGTCTTGCTTCAGGCCATGATGGGAGAGGAGGGCTTGTTAAATACAGAAAGGCAAGGTGGCCTGGCCAGGGCTCACTGTCCCCCCATCTTCATACCTGCCACAGGCTCCCTCAACCTCCTGGTGCGGTCCCGGAACAAAGGGGTGCTGGACTCGCATGCCTGGTCCCTCAGTGGCAATAAGGGCAATGTGTGGCAGCAGGCCCACGTGCCCATCAGCCCCAGTGGGCCCTTCCAGGTGAGTCCACTGGGCCCAGAGGCTCCTCCCAGGCCCGGGTGGTTGCTCTGGCTAGGAAGCATTAGGAAGGGCTTGTTCCTGGGCCAGAGGAAGAAAACAGACAGGGTGGGGGCAGTTCCAAGAAGATTGAGGGGAAGGATGTCATTGAGAGGGGGTCTCTGGCAACTGGAGAACTTCCCCAACTCCTGCTCCCTGCTTTCTGATCCTATCCCAGATTATTTTTGAGGGGGTTCGAGGCTCGGGCTACCTGGGGGATATTGCCATAGATGACGTCACTCTGAAGAAGGGAGAATGTCCCCGGAAGCAGATGGAGCCCAATAAAGGTGCAAGATGGGAAGGGGTGGGGGAGCCGAATTTGGGGGGGGTCCGTGTGGGTGGATACCAGCCTGTTGTGGGGGTGTTTGTTCTGAATGGGGGTTCAAAATGTCTGCGTAATGGGAATCATGTGTCTGTAACTGAGGATGAATCCACCTTAGGCCTGATCAGACACAGGCTGTGGGGCATATGTAGGACAACGAGAAGCCCCAGCCCCTAGCCTCCTTGTGAGCTTACTGAGTTATTTACAGTAACAAAGTGCCTCCTGTACCTGTGGTTCCAGATGTGAACATGTGACTTCTTAGAGCCAAGGGCTTCCAATACTAACTGCTCCAGTTTACTGAACAATTACTACATACCAGGCAAAGAACAAAAACCTGTATGTGCATGTTTCACTTCATTCCCACAACAGTCCTTTGGAGTAGCTCACACTATTAACCCATTTTACAGATAGGGAGACTGAGGCCCACTGAAGCTGAGTAAATTGTTGCCTGAATCCCAGCAGGCTGAGTTAACCCTACACTACACCGCCTCATATTTGTGCTACAGGTGTGTCTGTGTGCACTGAATGCAGTGCTCACCTTTAGGCCTCCCAAAGAGGTAGGGCAGAACAATGGAGGCCTCTTAACAGCAGACCTTCCTGCCACTCCCTGCCCCTGCCAGTGCTGACCAGAGCTATGGCCTATCTCTTCTCTCTCTCCTGTCACAGTGGTGGTGATGCCAGGCAGTGGAGCCCCTTGCCAGTTCAGCGCACAGCTGTGGGGGCCGATGGCCACCTTCCTTTTGGCGTTGCAGAGATGATGATCCTTGGCCCCCCCACCCTGCCCCCGGCACACCAAAGTGTCCACATTGTACCAAAGACTGACCCCCGCCAGCCGGGGTGCCCAGGGGCAGGGCTGGCCCACCTGGGAGGGGGCCTGAGTTGGCTGCGAAGATGAACAGAGAACAAGGACAGAGGCCCGGCACTGAGGCCATGGAGACGGTTGTTCGACACACGCACACACGCACACACTCACACTCACACACACAGTTATATTAAAGCACAAGTTTCTATCAGACCTGCCAGCACCTTCTTTACTTCAAAGACAGGGGACTCGCCTGAATGGCGTCTGCCAACCCAGGGACCTTGGCGAAACGTAGGCCTTGTCCTGGCTGCACTTGTGTGTTTCTGACCTTCCCCTGTCCCCTCCAACCTGGTGGCTTCACCAGAAGGGAGCAAGAAGTGGGACAGATGTAGGAGCCCCTCCCTTGGTCAGATTCTGGGACTCTCTTGGATGGGGGAAACGGGTCAGAGGAGGGCTAAGTGGGGCTTTGTAAGTTCTGTGACTGTCCCCTGCCCAGGGGATGACAAGGAAGGTGGGGTACCTGTTGCACACAACTCCGTCCCAGAGTGAGGGCTGGATGGTGGAGACCCTAGGTCAGCCCAGACCACCTGGCCTATTTCTGGGACATCACATTCACCCCCTCAGTGTGCCCCCTTTGAAAATAACCAGAACATGATGTTGGGCCTGGGCAGTCTGAAGACTGATATCCCCCCTCTCCAATCCTTACAAGCCGCTGGACTCCTGAGAGCACAGTCCCCTCCCTCATCTCAGCCCTGCTGGGGAGTGGTGGCCAGAATATTTGTGGGGGTAAGGCTTGACTTTGAGAGAGGCAGAAAATTCTGTAATTTTGTGCCCCACATGGAGTATACGGAATTTGGGAGTGAGTAGAGCCCCCATTTCTTATGTATGTGGCATGAAAGGGTGCCCTGGATAGGAGGAGATATGCAGGGCAGAGTACCACAAAGCTCTGGCAAGTTGGCTGTTCCCTTCAGCATCCAAGGGCAGTGAGGAGGAGTGGTTTGTAGAGTTAGGGTTGGTAGATGGGGCAGTTACTGGTCCCCTGTTTCCTGGAAGCTGGACCTCATGCCCTGAGCTGTGAAAGGGGTCCCTGTCCTTGGGTCCTGGGTTGGGAGCCTGAGATGCATGTGATGACACCTAGATCTCTCCTCTCTACATCACCCCTGTGCCCCCCACCCAGCCATCCCTGGGCAAGAGAAGGCCCAGCCCCTTCCAGGATGAGGCTTTATGTGTATTTGCATGTGGCTGTGTGTGTGCGTGTGTGTGTGTGTGTGTGTGTGTGTGTATGTACATATCTATGTGTGCCACTGCAGGTACATCTCCAGGCAGGAGTTTGTGCAAATATGAGTCTGCGTGTGCAATTCCACATATCTGCCTGTGAGGCTGGGTTGATACCCCATCTCTGAGTGCCTGTGGTCTGTGTTCATCAGCCTGTACGGCTGTCTTCCTGAGTGATGTGTATGTTTGTGGGGTGCAGGCTGAATAGACCACTTCCAGCCTATTCTGTAGTCTGGAGCTGCCTGTGATTGCCTGAAATTCCACCTTTCATCCCCATGGATGGCAAAGAGCTTACAGATGACCCTACTGAATGCAAGTACCTTTGGTCGGGGGTTGTCACAGGGCTCCTCCTGGAGCATTTGGTGGGGACAGCTGCAGAGAAGAGACCTGGAACTCGGGCAGCAGCACAGTGCCAGGAGGCTCTGGGGGAGCTGAAGCAAACGCTGCCCATCTCTGCACTCTGCCAAGCCTGTGTTATCATTAGCACCAACAGCTGGTCAGTGGCCAGGCCAGGCTGCAGTGGAGACTCCTGATACTGATCAGCGTGGCTGCTTCCCTGGCCCAGTCAAATCCTCTGTCCGGAATGAGTTGCTCCAGGTTCCCGGCGCATGCCTCCATCCCGTCTGCAGGGTATTGTTTTTTAGTTGTCCCATCTGTACAGAGTCTGTTGACCCAACTAGACTGTGAGCTCCTCCTCTGAGCCTTCCAGCCCTTCTCCCCCACTCCCACTCATGCCTGGCGCAAGCCAGCCTGGTATGGAAACTGCTCCATGGGCTTTGAATCGATTCTGTAACAGTGGTTCCCAGCCCCAGCTGCAGAATAGAACCACCAGAGAGGGTCTCAAAAAATATTGTTGCTTGGGTCTCACCAGCAAGTTTCCCATTTAATTGGCACCAGAAATGCTGAAAATTTCAGCAGGAGAACCTGAGAGTGGGAGCCACTGGCCTGTCACCTACCAGGCACTTCCTCCAGCCCTCACTGGAGTGGTGAAAACCGCTCCCTCCTTGGGGCCTGCTTCCCTCAGATGACCTTTCCAGTACACCTGGCCCTCACCTGGCTGCTCCAACATGGGGCTGTCTCCCTTGTTCACCTTTGTTTCCATAGCGCCTGACTCAGAAAAGGTTTGGTACTTGCCGGCTGAGCTGAGCTGCACACGGGTGGCCTTTATGGACAGAGGGTGCTGCAGGAGGTCTCAGGTGGTGAAGGCAGACCTGCCTCCAGATTGGCTTGACCTGAGATTGACGGAATGTGTCTGCCGAGATGTTGAGGTCCTCATGTGTGGATGGGTGAGGTTGATCTGTGCATGTCTGTGCATGCCAGCAGGTGTGGGGATGTGAGTGTCAGCGTGTGCCAGCAGGTGGGAGCATGTGAGTGTCAGCGTGTGCCAGCAGGTGGGGGCATGTGAGTATCGGTGTGTGCTAGCAGGTGTGGGAGATGTAAGTGTCAGTGTGTGCCTGCAGGTGTAGGAGATGTGGGTGTCAGCATGTGCCAGCAGGTGTGGGAGATGTGGTTATCAGTGTGTGCCAGCAGGTGTGGGGATGTGGGTGTCAGTGTGTGCCAGCAGGTGTGTGGGGTATGTGGGTGTCAGCGTGTGCCAGCAGGTGTGGGGGATGTGGGTTTCAGCGTGTGCCAGCAGGTGTGGGAGATGTGGGTGTCAGCGTGTGCCAGCAGGTGTGGGGGATGTGGGTGTCAGCGTGTGCCAGCAGGTGTGGGGGATGTGGGTGTCAGAGTGTGCCAGCAGGTGTGGGGATGTGGGTGTCAGTGTGTGCCAGCAGGGGTGGGGGATGTGGGTGTCAGCGTGTGCCAGCAGGTGTGAGGGATGTGGGTGTCAGTGTGTGCCAGCAGGTGTGGGGGATGTGGGTGTCAGTGTGTGCCAGCTGTACCAGTGCCTAGGCATGTACTAGTCTGTGTGTTCGTGCTGCCCTGTATGTCTGCAAGGGATGAGTGTCTTTGTGCATCTCTGAGGGACTTGTGTGTTGCTGAGTGTGTGTCTGTGAGTCAGCCTGTCTGTGTCACTATTGCTGTACTGTGTCAGTGTCTGTCTGTTGGTGGGTGACCCATGAATTTCTCAGCCAGGGGAGACCAGGCATACTGGATCCAGTTCATCTCCCCAGTGGCAGCCTCACCCTCTGGGTCAGGGTAATGGAAGCATTTTGTGGCCTTAAAGTGGGAAGTCCAGGGTCAGCCCTCAGGGTGATGGGGCCCTTCCAGCCCTGTCCCCTTTAGGTTGGTGTCTGGGGAGAAATGGACCTGTGGAGCCAGGTGCTGTATAGCAGTGGATGGAGAGTCGGCCCTGGGACCACAGACAGCCTCCTAGGGGTACTGAGTTAAGCCTGAAGACCAAGCCCCCTCCTCCTGGAATGGTTCTCCGAGCTTTACTCTCTCTGGGACGGGCCCTTCACCTCCTTGCCATTCATTATCCTTTTCCCTGTGCTCTGTGAAAGCTCCTAACTCAGGTTGTCAGAGCTGGGATGGGCCTTGGAAGTCACAGCCCTCTGTGGTGCAAATGAAGAAGCTGAAGCCCAGCAAGGGGAAGGGACTAGCCCAAGGTCACATGGTCAGTTTAGGTAGCGCCAATCTCAGAAGCCAGGTACTATAGCCCTAGGGGTGTTACACCACTGGCCACTGGCCCTGAGATCTCTTGCCAGATGGCTAGGGAGAGCTTGGTCAAAATGCCTCATCTCCAGGGTGCTGGTTGAGATCTTACAGATGTTCGTGGGATCCTGCACCAGGAAGAGAAACTGTCTCTCTGTCCCAAATTCTGGCCTCTCATCCCAGGCCATAGATCCTCCCACCCGGTAGGTCCGAGTGCCACCCAGAGGCTGTCACCTTCTGTCCACAGAAGGTAGCTGCTATCCATCCCTCAGGCTCCCAGAGAGAGGAAACCATGTTTCCCCTTCTTTACCCCCTGTCTTCACAAGAGCCTGGGCTAGCAGGGAATGCCAGAATGTCCTCATGTCCTCATCCTCTTGACTTCCCTCTAAGGACCAGGAGGGCTGGGATGGGGGTATAGAATCCTTCTATTTTTTTCTCACTGGACTGTCCAAGGGACTGGGGGTTTACTCTTGGGGTCTGTCCTCAGGAACGGGGTGGGCGAACCTGCTCTGTAGAGTCCCTGTAGAGTCATTGGTTGAGGTTGAGCCCCGGGTTCAGGGGAGCCCTCCATGCTTTCACAGGCAGGGGACCACCCTCTTCTCTGTCCAGTCAGTGCCGTGTGTGTGTGTGTGTGTGTGTGTGTGTGTGTGCGTGTGCGTGTGCACGTGCGTACGTGTGTGTTGGGGCAGTAGGACCCCTTTGTCCTGGGGATCCCTTGACACTTAGAGCTGGAGGGGACCTTAAAGACCATCTAATCTGGTGCACCCACTGTACAGGTGAGGTCCAGAGAGATGGCATTTGCCACCTCCAGTTCTCCCTCATGTCACCTCCATTCATTTCCCAGGGGCCCTACTGGGAATGTCCTCTCTCCTACACCTTCCTGCCCCCCTCTCAGCTGCCCACATAATCACCTTCTCAGCCCAACTCTGCCAGCCCTCTCGGCACCTGTGGTCTCCACGCATCCTTCCTCCCCCAGGGTGGCCAGTTCACCAAGACCTTTATCCCCAGGACAGGGGCAGGGAAGGAGGGGCTGCTCCAGCTCTGAGGCCTCAAAGACCTGGTAGAAAAGCCAAAACTCCTCATGCCCAGGCCCATACATTTGACCACCTCAGCCCTCCCTACCACCAAGGTAAAAGCACAACAGGAGACCCCTTATTAACGGGTGAAATGTATTGGGGTTGTTTTTTTAGTCTCACAACCTCATCCTCACCCCTTTGCCTTGCTCTCTGTCTCCGCCCATCTCTGTTCCCCATTTGCTCCTCTTTCACCCTCAAGTCCCCAAATGTAACCTCTAGTTGCAGACGCGGTTGTTCAATCAATAAAGCTGCAGTGTTCTAGCACTCAGGGTCAGGCTGTGTGTGTCCTGTGTCAGTCCCGGCAGGTGGGCAAGTGGGGTGGGGGGGCTGCCTGGGAGCCAGGGCACTGAGGGATTCCTGTCGCCTCCTTGGGGGCAGCCTTTCTTCTCTCTGGCACCTGTCATCATAGATCCTGCTCTTGGCCTGGACAACGAGGACCTGCATCCTGGTCTGCTCCCCAGTGAATTCAGTGTTCTCAGTCATTGTTCAGTCAACAGACACTAGCCAGATATTGCCTTCGAGGAAGCCCCCTGCTTAGGGGAGGAGATGGAAGTTTAGTTAATAATTACACCATGAAATATGTGATTCTGAATACCAGGAGGGCTATGAAGGGAAACTGATGCCGTGAAAAAAGGTAAGGAAGGATTCTTCTTTGGTTGGGAACTTCAGGGAATACTTCCCTAAAGAGACCAAAAGAATGATCAGACTTAGCCCCATTGCAACAGGGAGAGGCATCTTCCCAGCAGAGGGGACAGAATACATACAGTCCCCGAGTTATAAACAAACAACCAACTTATGTACAACTTGCACTCTGAAGGGGGCTATTACAGTAAGTCCCTGAGTTACAAACAAACATCCAACTGACGGACGACTCATACTTACGAATGGAGGCTATTAAAGGTCATAGGTAAATGTACCTGTTCCAACTCATATACAAATTCAACTTAAAATCAAACCTATAGAACCTATCTTATTTGTAAACTGGGGACTGCCTATTTGTAAAAGCTTAGTCAGGTGAAAAAACTAAGAAGGCTCAAGGAAAGGGAGGAAAGGCAAAGCAGGAGAAATAGAGTTGGCACAGGTGTCTGAAACGCCCTTTTCCATCACAGCACCCAACCCCACCATCCCGCCTGCGTGCTCTGAGTTCCTCCCCTCATAACCTCTGTTCTGACCCATAGTCCCACCCTGTACCCTACTTGGGGCTGCCCTCCTTATTCACCACCAGCCAGCTGTGTACTTGCTCCCAAATTATGTTGTGCCAATCTTTCCCTTTAGCCCACACCTCTCAGAATTCCTAGAATTTCAGAGCTTGGAGATCCGTAAAGGTCACATATTTTAACCATCTACTCCTATGTTTTCCTTAGGAGAAACGGGCTTGCCAAGGTCATAGGGGCAGGCAATGGTGAGGGAAATGCACTATCCTGTGAGTGTTCACATGGTGACCCCAAATCAATGGCATGAGTGTCATGATACGAACTACGGGGAGATCAGGCAAACGAGAGGAAGAGTCTTTTTGTTACGTGGTTACCATGACTCAGGTAGGCAGAACAGATAGTTTCACTCCCACATTCCAGATGGAGAAACTGAGGTCAGACAGGTAACAAGATCAGGGCTTTCTACCCCATGAGCTTTATCAGCTGTCAAGTTGGACAACTTCTTGTTGCCACAGCTGGGCTGCTGCTTCTAAGGACTTGGGACCCCCCACCTCTATAGGTTGTCTGAGTACAGAAGAAAGACCTACTCAAGCTCTTGCACATACAGGAGCATTGCTGGAAGGACAGACATAGGGAGGGGGACTGACATTCAGACATCCAAACAGGAGTTGTAACAGGGATGGTTTTCTGGATTCGAGGTAGCTGAAGGACCATCAGAGAGGTTTATGGCTCTACATCTGTAGTAAAGATGGTTGTAAATCTCTTGTTATCCTTCCTGTAGAGAGACAGAATCTAATTTCCTTCCTTGAATCTGGGCTGATCTTAGTGACTCGTTTGTCTAATAAGAATGTGACATTCTTGGCTTGGCGCCTGTAGCACTGTGGTTCCAATACCAGCCACATGCACTGAGGCTGGCGGGTTCAAACCTGGCCTGGGCCAGCTAAACAACAATGACAATTACAACAAAAAAATAACCGGTGTTGCAGAGGGCGCCTGTAGTCCCAGCTATTTGGAAGGCTGAGGCAAGAGAATCGCTTAAGCCCAAGAGTTTGAGGTTGCTGTGAGCTAAGAAACCATAGCACTCTACCCAGGGCAATAGCTTGAGACTCTGTCTCAAAAAAAAAAAAAAAAGAACGTGACCTTCTGGGATGCCTTGAGCTTTAGCTCAGACCCCTTGGAATGTTCTGTCTGGGACCTCTGAACCACCATGTGGGATGTTCAACTCTTAAGAGACCACCATGCTGGAGGGGCTCCAGCTGACCATCCCTGAGTCCAGGCTTCCAGCCATTCCCACCAAAGCACCCGAAGATGTGGGAGAAAGGCAGCCTTGGACCTTCCAGATCAGCCCATCTATTGGTACTACATAGTGCAGAAGAATTGCCTACCTAAGCTTTGTCCAAATTCCTGGCCCGCAGGCAAGGGATTTAACAAAATAACTGTTGTTTCAAGCCCTTGAGGTTGGGTTAGTTTGTTACTATAGCAATCGCTAATCCCCCTGGTCCAGCTACTCTCTAGCTTCTGCTTCTTTTTGCCCACCTGGTTCCTCTCCTGACTCATAGTGTCTGCTCCCTCATAACTGCAGCCTTTCAAGCAGCATGCCCTCTCCAGCTCCCTGTCCTTCACAACCTTCCAGGGGCCTCTACCAGCATTCATAGACTCAACCTCTTTAGAGAATGGGTAACTGAGCTGCCCACCATTTTGTGTCCAGCCATACATGCATTCTTAGGCACCCTGTGGGTTGGCTACCCTTGAGTCAGCACCACCTTGACCCAGTCAGGTGGTCTGGAGGAAGGGGTTGTAGATAAAACATGGCTACCTGGGGCTCCATGTCTAGAAGGCTGTCAGTGGGCCCCTCAGGAGGGGCAGGAGGCTGGCAGGTGTCATCAATGTACCTCCTTGCAACTTCCCTCACTCTCTCCTCTTTGAGTGATCATTCATTCCCAGGGGCACAGCTGTAATATGCAATGCTTTTTTTTTTTTTTCTTGAGACAGAGTCTCACTATGTTGCCCTCAGTAGAGTGCTGTGGCATCACAGCTCACAGCAACCTCAAACTCTTGGGCTCAAGTGATTCTCTTGCCTCAGCCTCCCAAGTAGCTGGGACTACAGGCACTCACCACAAGGCCTAGCTATTTTCTTGTTGCAGTTGTCATTGCTATTTAGCTGGCCCGGGCTGCGTTTGAACCCGCCAGCCTCGATGCATGTGGCTGGCGCTGTAATCCTGTGCTATGGGCACTGAGCCTGTAGTATGCAATGTTTGGACCATGAAAGTCCTTTCTAGGTGACCCTACAAAGGGCAGGTCCCAATGCAAACTTTTCAGGCGGGTCAGGTAACTTACAAAACAGAGTCCTAATCCTGTGTTATGATGACTCAGATTTTTTTATTTTCATGTTACAGATAAGGAAACTGAGTGAGGCTCAGAAAGGTGACATGGCTACCCTAGCTTATAAAATTTAGAGGCGGAAGAACATGGAGGCAAATCTAGATTTTTGACTTTTGGTGCAGTGTTGTGTTCACACGAGCCAGACACCCTCCTCTCCTTCCCCCTGCTGGGGATTATTTTGCTGTTCTCACCAGCTCATCCAGGGGCTGGGAGAAGCAGGGCCTTTTCCTGTGGGGCTCAGCTCTAGTCCTCTGCTTCAGATGGAAATTGCCCTTGGTCTTGCTTTTCTATTTCTAGCTGCCTGACCTTTTTTTCATGTCTTTTGTTGAAAGCTACTATAACACCTTTTAAGAAAGGAGTTGGGTATAAATAAATCCAAGAAAAAAGTTGAAACTCTTCTCCTTGAAGTCACCCCAAATCCCGGAGGGGGAATCCTTTATATTGCTCCTCACACCCCTTGCTCCCAGAGTCATCTTTCCCACCCATAGCCCTATCAGCACTCAGCGTGGCTTCCTGCTCTGAGGTCAACTTGGCAGGTCCCCCAAATGCAAATCGTACCCCTGAGTCCATCACCCTGTCTTGTCAGCTGCCTTGGTTTTCTCTAAAGATGTTTCAAGTTTCTTGCTTCTCTCAGGTCCCCCAAGGCCAGCCAAAGCTCAGCTCAATGGACACAGCACTTTGGGAGGCCTCGTTCCATCTATACACACTGCCCTAAGCAGAGCTCCACTCTCCGTGCCCCTGCCCCGTCCCCACAGAACCACCCACCAATTCAGTCTCATCTGCGAGGCTGTGAGAAGTAGAGTAAAACATGAGTCAGAGAGGCTGAGAGTGCCCAATGTCCGCACAGTGGGAGTCTCCGCTGCCATTTAAAGATGCACATAATATAGCGTTGGGAGAGAATGGCAGATCAGAAAAGAACATGCCCATTACCATCTCTTTTCAGTATAAAAATATCCATGTGTATATACGAGTATATGCATTTTTTTAAAGTCTAAAAGACTACTCACTGGGATGTGAATAGTAGTTATCTCAGTGGTGAAGTTTCAGATGCTTCTGACTCACATCTTTAGGCTTTCTGAATTGCCTGAATATTTTTACATGAACATGTATTATTTTTAATAACCGGGGGAAAAAATCTATTTTCTTAAGAAAAGCCAGAAGTCATCAAGGACTATAGATTAGAAATAAAGGTCACTTTCTGTTCTTAGTGTTATTTTTATAACTATACATCATAGAGTTTGGGCAAGGGCTTTGAACTTAAAATCTTTTCTTGCTGATTTATTCAAATAAAAATACTTATGCAATGAGGAGGGAAAGGAGAAGAATTGGGTTGAGTTGACCAGGGGCAAGGAGGAAGGGATGTCCAGCTGAATTTTGAAAAAGAGAAATCCCAAGGAGTATACTACTATTTCAGCAACAAATACTAAAATTTATCTGGGTGCGGTGACTCACACCTGTAACCCTAGCACCCTGGGAGGGCGAGGTAAGTGGATTGCTTGAGTTTAGGAGTTTGAGACCAGCCTGTGCAAGAGTGAGACTCCCCACTAAAAAAAAAAAAATAGAAAAATTAGTGGGGGTGGGGTGTTGTGGCGAGCACCTGTAGTCCCAGCTTCTCAGGAGGCTGAGGCAAGAGGATTGCTTGAGCCCCAGTGTTTGAGGTTGCTGTGAGCTATTACACCATGGTACTCTACCCAAAAGGTGACAGCATGAGACTATCTCCAAAAATAAATAAATAAATAAATAAAACATAAAACCACATACTAACATTTAGTGTTATGCCCATGCCAATGCATGTGGAGGGGAAACTGAGGAACAGTGTGAGGGGTGGAGGGGGGAGAGGATCTTGTCAGCCAGAACTCCTGTGCTCTGTCACTCTGTCCTGGGCCTCCCTTGCACTCTCTTTCTTTCAGTTCAAGAATGACAGGATCCTGTAGCCCCTATCAGCAGGAGAGAGGAGGAAGAATCAGTCAACTGAGGACTGGTATACTCTGGACCTCTAGTTAGTAAACTCAAAATATCTATATACAAATAAAAGAATAATCCCTCCCATGTGCCACCCTTCCAAGATTACCTTGATTTCTCCTTTCTCCCTCACCCTCACCCTGAGAGGGCACCAGTAATGTCCACTTCACAGACAGGGACACTGAGACTTGGAGAGGAGGACGGCTACCAAAACTGGAGCTGGAACTAGGAGCCAGTCTCTTGCCTATCACCAGAGAGCTTTCCATAGCTACCTGTATGCCTTAAAAAACGTGTTTTAAAAGTAATGTCACATAAGTACTGTGTGTTCATTAGGGGAAAACCCTAGGGAAAGAAAAATGAAAATCATTCACAATGCCTTTGCATTGTGAGCAGTGTGGGTGCTCACGAGAGGAGGGCTGAGGGGTGGCAGGAAGGAATGGAGAGCCCCTTGTCAGAAGCCAGGGCTGACTTTTTCCTGAAGCTAGTCCAGGAAGGGGCTCTGGAAAGAGCTGGTAGGTCCTGAAGAAGCCATGTAGGAATAGAGGTCAGGGGAGAGGAACCTGGTTGAAAGTGCAGGTCTCAGAACCACACAGACCAAGATTTAAAGCCAGGCCCTTTCCTGCCCTTACTGGCTGTGTGACCATGGGCAAATCACTTAACTTCTTTGAGCCTAGGTGTTTCCCCCCATCTGTAATATAAGAATATGAATAACTAAGGATGAAATGAGATAACATGCACAGCAACTGGTACAAAATATGTGATTAGCAAGTGTTAACTGTCATCATCATCATTGTTATGTTGGAAGGGCAACATTTAAAGCATCTTAGAACCTAGGGCAACATGTTCCTAGATATGAAATGTGAGTGGGAGGAAATCACCATCCCCTTCTCTCCACCCCCATCACCTATCTGGCCTGTCCCCAAAGGCTCTCTCAAGGAGGTCTCATCGAGGTTTAGATAAAGAAAGGAGGTGATCATCAAAGTTGAGGTAAAAACTAGGAACACAGATGCAGGAAGGCCACTGGTTGGCTTTGATGGAGACCAGAGGCCTTGAAGATGGCCAGGGGTCCACCTGGGCCTCCTCTACCTCTTCCTGTCCGGGATTCCCTGAGCACTGGCATCTCCCCCCCACCTTCTCATAAATGTGGCAAACCACCCCGAAGTGAGGGGAGCCAGGAAGGGGAGGGGTGAGACCAAGAAGGGGGGGTGTCACCCCCTTCCCAGACTCCTCCACCACCTTGGAGAACTGTCAGACCCTTGACTAGAAGCATCCAGGGTGCTTCTTGATGTTAAAAGTGATTAGGAGGAGGTGGGGAGAGTTCCAGAACGTTCCAGGGTCCCACACTGCTTTGTCTTATTCTTTTGCTCCTGGGAGGAATTTTTCTTCTTTTCGTTTTTTTTTTTTTTTTTTTTTTTTTTTTTAACCTAATTTACATCTCTCCTGCTGAAGCCTAACCAGATATTTTTACAAGTGCCTTCATCCCTCCAGCATCCCCCACAGCTGCGCTGCCATGGGGGAGAGGGGCTGATGGCTTCTCCGCCCTGTGCCAGTACTCGGTGGCCTCTGCGGAACCCAGCCCTGGGCTCTCTACCCCGCAGGCCCCACACCCCTGGAAGGCCCGGGGACATGGCCTGTGTGAACCTCTGCTAATCTCTGCAGAAGGGGTCCTGACTCCACAGAAGGGAGGGAGGGAGGGAGGCGGGTGGAGGAGCGGTGGGGAGAAACAGACTGAGCCCAGAGAGGAGAGAGAAAGTGGAGGACGGAAGCCTGAACCCAAAGTCTGGCTCGTGAAGCGTAATAATCAGCCCCCTCTCTGGGCCTGAGTTGCTCTGTAAACTGGGAGAGTCATGGAAGGTTCTTCCAGCGCTGAAATGCAATGCAATGAGGGAGTGAGGGTGTTTCTAAGCAATGCAGAGCAAAGAGGCCCCCACCCAAGGGTAAAGGGAAACCCCAGATACAGAGTTGTTTCTGTTCGCAGGACTGAGCTTCTGTCTGACTCTGCCCACCCCCCCCATAACCCAGACCTAAGTGGGAGCTGGCCTCTCTGCTCCCCCTTCCCAGCCCCAGTCCCTGAACCAAGCCCCAGCCCCGCCAAGAGGCGGGCAGATGGCGGGAGCTGTGACACCGAGACCGAGACGCCAGCCCCAGCCGCGGCGTCTTGGCTGGACGCCCGGGAGGGGCGTGGGCGGGAGGAGGGCCGCGGGCTGTCCCGGAGGTGGCTGCGGGCTCGGGCTCCCGGCTCCCCGCCCGGGGGCGGGCAGGCTGCTCCGGGCCAGTGGCCTCTGCTCGGAGGTGAGCGAGACTGGCTGGGGTCTGGCTCAGTCCTGAGGCAGGGGAGGTCTGGTGGGGTCGGGTGAGTGTCAGTATAACACTAGAGCCCCCTCCCCCCCCCCCCCCAAGACGCAGGAAGGACAGAGGGAGTTCGCAGGGAGGATGGCTACAGGGTTGGAGGAGGCTGCAGGTGGACCTGGTGGGGCACCAGCTGCTAGGATTGGGGGATGGGGAGAGTCCAGAGGCATCAGAAAAGCCTTGCCCAGACCAGACCCTCTACCCTAGGGGTGGGTGTGGCCCTGGAAATTCTTCTGCTCTGGAGGTGGTAATGAGGGAGAGGTTGGGGGCAGGTGCAGCCTGTCCCAGGTCTCAGAGATGTCCCTCACTCCCTTCGCCCTGGGTTTAGAGAGGGAACAAGATGGAGTGTGGTAGGGGTAGAAAATCCCATTTCCCCTTCTTCCAGGGTGGGAATTGGAGGTCCTTTTCTTTGTCTAAAACTGGAGAAGCAGAGAAGCTTCTGCGTAGTCTACTCCTGGTGGACCCTACAGGACACTACTCCCCTGGGGATTCCCAGTGGGGGTAGCGTAAGGAAGGATGGATTGTGTGGCATCTCAGTGACTTATGGCCCGTGGACTGGAGAGAAGTAGGGTCAAGATTCCCCACCTCTGATGGGCAGGCCTGGCCCTGAGGCTGTCATTCCTCTCATTCTGCCAGCCTTGAGCATACTTTGCCTCCGGGGCCTGTGTGGCCTGGGATCATACCTTTAGAGGTCTCCTTACACCTCTCTTCCTCCGTCTCTTACCCTCCTGTCTCCATGGAAACAGCTTCCAGAGCTGGCAGAGGCATGTGAGGCCTGCAGACCAGAGCAGGGTCTGGCTTCTCTCCTGGCTGAGGAGAATTGAGTCAGTCTTGAGATGCTGCTAAGGTTTTGAGCAGTGGAGGGAACCTGTGGTCACCCCCTCCAATGATCAGCCAGAGTCCTCCCAGCACTATCCCTCCAATCTTGCTTGAATGCTGCCAGTGACCAGCAGCTCACCACTCTGCCAGGCAGCTTGCTCACTGTTGGCCAGTTATTATCCCCTCCCAGCCCTCTGCATCCTGCATGATGCTGGGGGAGAGGCCGTGGCAGAATGGAGGCAGGTGCTCTGCTCTGCACCCCTCAATATTACAGAACACCCTGGGGAACACCTTGCTGTTGCTTTTGATCCCTCTATGGGATGCCATGATTTTCTTGAGAAACACACATTTAATACAGGGGCCACGGCCCACATCTGGAACACAGCACCCTTGTCTGTCCCATGGCTCTGTCGGGGGTCTTAGGTTTGAGTTCTGTCCCTTTCTGGGAACCACGTCCTCCTCTAGCCACCATGGACTTCTCTTTCTTTTTTAGTGCCCCATGAAGCACCCCAGCCCAGCTCCTAGGTGTTCTCCCCACCCTGGTCCCTCTTTCCCTATCACTCATCTGACCCGAAGAACTCTGACCTCCTTTCTGCCTCTAAACCCCAGGAGTATCCCCTTTCCATTGTTGGCTTTTCCCTGCCTGGAACTTGACCTTGGGGGTTCTCCAACCCACTGGGGCTGAGGAGAACACAGTTGCGTATTTTTACTACAGGAGTTTGTTCTTTCATTCACTAAGTCACTGTGGCAAGCCACTGTTGGTTACTAATGCTACAGTAGTTCCCTTCCTTTTTTTGGTCTGGCCTCCCATTATGGAGCTTGAAAAACTGAGTTACTCAGCCTCTTATACAACTAGAAATAGGTGATATGGCTCAGGTATAGCCAATGAGATGTAAGAAGTCTGTTGGGGGCTTTTAGGAAAGCTTTTTCTCTCTGTTTAAAAAAAAAAAAAAAAAAGGAGACTGTGCAGGATAATCCTATGTCATTACTCTGCCCCCCCCCCCCCGCTTCCTGCCCGAGGGCATGACTGGGAAGGAGCGATGCCTGGGACTGTGGTACCCATCTTGTGATGGTGGAGCAAAAAGGTAGAATGAGATGAGCCTGGGGTCCTTGATGTCTGATTTGCTGTTGAACCATCCATGAAACCTTTATACTTCTCAAGTTCACACATGTTGTATGCTTAATGCTGTATAAATGAGGTATTGTGTTTTGTTTGCTGTCACTGTAACAGCAACGACCTAGACATTCACTCAATTGGTCATTCATTTATTTCATGAATTCTCTCATGCATGTATTCACCTTCTTGCTGTATTGCCCAGGATAGAGGTTCAGATGCTCTAAAAAAGACCCAAATAAAAGTGGCTGAGTTAAGTAGAAATTTATTTCTCTGTCACATAACAGTCTGGGTGTAAGAGGTCAAGGACTGGGATGGCAGCTCCAAGATGTCAAGAAACTATAAGCTGGTTTCTTCTAGCTTATTGCCCTGCTGTCCCTGGAGTGTTCTCTTGTCCATATGGTCCAAGATATTTCACCACCATGTCACATTTCAGCCAGAGGGAGGGGGGAACGGCAAAGGGAGGGCCAGGTTCTCTCTTTGAAGTTATGACCCAGAAGTTATACATCCCAAACTTGATTCATATCTCATTGATCAAAACTTAGTTACATGGCCACTCCCAGCTACAAAGTGGGTTGGAAAAATTCATGCTTTACTCTAGGTTGCCATGGGTCCCAGCTACAACTTATAATCTTCGTCTTGCTATAAAAGAAGGAGAGATTAGGTGTAGGCTGTGGGGGCAGGCACAATTGGCAGTCACTGTTTTTTTAAATCACACCTTTTATTTATTCATTCATTCATTCAGCCAACATGTGTTGAACACATGTTCTGTGGAAAGCACTGTGTTGGTGCCATGGCCCAGGGTTCTTGTGCTTTGTGGAAAGCAATGTGTTGGTGCCATGGCCCAGGGTTCTTGTGGTCTGTGGAAAGCAATGTGTTGGTGCCATGGCCCAGGGTTCTTATGGTCTGTGGAAAGCAATGTGTTGGTGCCATGGCCCAGGGTTCTTATGGTCTGTGGAAAGCACTGTGTTGGTGCCATGGCCCCAGGGTTCTTGTGGTCTGTGGAAAGCACTGTGTTGGTGCCATGGCCCCAGGGTTCTTGTGGTCTAGTGAGAGAATAAGACAAGTCTAGACATTCAAACCAACAAACCTTTATGAGTACCTGCTCTGCCCAAGCAAGCATCCAACTTGAAAAGCAAACAGCACCAATGACATTATGTTTTGGGTCAGTCATTGTACCCTCGTGTTCCCCCTCTCTCACTGAGCCCAGGATGTAAAGGGAGGGAAAACAATGACAAAGGTAGGTGACAGCTTCCCCCTCAGAATGAATCTTTGCTTAGAAAAAGCCTTCTTAGTTTCTGACTGGAATACTGCCTGCTGAAGTGTCCACTCTTTCTGTTCTTAGGCGTCATGGACATTAGTACTGGCCTCTCCCCTGAGGCATCCCCGGATGCTAGCAGTTGGGAAGCAGTGAGAAGACACCGATCTCGTGGTCCAGCCCTCAGAAGAAAGGTTGTCAGGGTCTCACCCTCAGGGTGGTGACGTGCCTCGGTGTCTTTGGAAACCAGAAAGTCTGAGTGAATGTCCTACTGTGTGCCTGGCACATACTGAATGTGCCGTAGGAGTTTGATAAATGGATGAATGAAGAGTCTGGGAGTGTATGGCAGATTGTATTTTCTGATATGGATCTCAGAAATATTTACTTTTTCTTTCCTTTTCTTTCTTTTTTTTTGAGACAGAGTCTCACTATGTCACCCTCAGTAGAATGCTGTGCCGTCACAGCTCACAGCAACCTCAAACTCTTGGGCTCAAGTGATTCTCTTGCCTCAGCCTCCCAACTAACTTGGACTGCAGGAACCCACCACAACGCCTGGTTATTATTTTTATTATTTTCTGCAGTTGTCATTGTTGTTTAGCTGGCCTGGGCCAGGTTTGAACCTGCCACCCTCAGTGTATGTGGCTGGTGCCTTAACCACTGTGCTACAGGCACCAAGCCAGAAATATTTCTGATCCTACATTAGTTCTTCCATGACCTGGCAACTCCTAATCAAAAGGTGGATCTATTTTCTCACCTCTGGAAATTAGGCAGAATTTGTGACTGTTTCTGCCAACAGGATGTAGTGCAGAAGTGATACAGCAGGACTTCAGAGGCTAGGTCATAAAAGGTGTCACAGTTCTGCCTGGGTCTGTCTGTCTCTTTTCTGGCAGAGGCCAGTCACCGTGAGGGAAAAGCAGAAGCCACATGGAGAGACCACATGCCCATAGCCCACATCTTCCCCCCAGACAAGTGAATGAGCCTCCATCCTTTGAGCCTCCCCACGTAGTGCTGGTGGATCGCCTGAGCTCAGGAGTTCAAGACCAGCCTAGGCAAGAATGACACCCCATCTCTATTAAAAATAGAAAAAATTTTAATAGAGTGGGGTAGAGAGATCTGTCCCCAACAAATCCTGCCCAAATTGAAGATTACTGAGCAAAAGAAATGTTATTGCTTTAAACCATTAAATTTTATGGTAGTTTGTTATGTAGCAGCGCATACCAGAATAATGTGGTGGGTTTTGTTTGTTTGTTTGTTTGTTTTTTGACTCTGTCGTCCTGGGTAGAGTGTTGTGGCATCACAGCTCACAGCAACCTCAAACTCCTGGGCTCAATTGATCCTCTTGCCTCAGCCTCCCTAGTAGCTGGGACTACAAGCGCCTGCCACAATGCCCAACTAGTTTTTCTATTTTTAATAGAGAGGAGGTCTCATTCTTGCTCAGACTGGTCTTGAACTCCTGAGCTCAGGTGATCCACCTGCTTCAGCCTCCCAGAGTGCTAGGATTACAGGCGTGAGCCACCCAGCCTGGCCTACTGAGGTCGATTTTTAAGTGGCCGCAAATTCTTTGCAGCTTCTCCCATCAAGAGAGTGAATCTGTTTTCCCACTACTTGATTCTGGGCTGCATTTGCTCAATGGACTGCAACAGAAATAATGTTGTGTAACTTCTATTCCCATTTTCTTGCTGTCATGAGACTCCCATGTGCAGCTGCCCTTCTGGATGCTGGAGACACAAAGTCCAGCCAATAGACAGAACCAATCCCCAGACATGTGAGTTCCTGTCCTACCATCCTGTCCCTGTCAAGCCACTGCTGCTGCATGAGTTATCTCAGACAAGAAGCCATCCCAAATCGCTCACCACAGATCTGGAACTAAATAAAATGGTCCTTATTTAAGCCCCTAATCTTGTTACACATTAGCCGTTAACTGACAATATCAACTTCCCATTTCTGAATTAACCTATGAACCAAAAGGTATTTTGTATTCCCTACCACAGGTTTTAGTTCTCCTGCCTCAGGCTAGATGCTTCCCAAATACGAAGGCTTTTTCTCCCCCTCAGGCTGGAGCTCCCCAGGGCCCTGTCTTCCTCGTCAGGCTGGAGCTCCCCAGGACAGGGCCATGTCTTCCTTCAGACTGGGGCTCCCCCAGGACAGGGCCCCATCTCCCTCCTCAGACTGGGGCTGTGTCAAGGCTCCTCCCATGTATTTTTCACTTTGGAGCTATGTCACTGGTCACTGGGTCCAATGCAAGGCAATTCTTGGGTTTCCTCCCACTGCCTCCCAGCCAGGGCCCCTTGTGGCGTGGGCAGTTACTATGGTGGGGGCTGCAGAAGGCATCCAGTGATGCTTGAGGGTGGTTAAGCACCCTTGGAATGAAGTTTAGCCTCATTACAGCTTGTTTGAGAGAAGAGCCAATTAGGGAGGTGATTTCCCTTGAGCAGTCTGAAGAATGGAGTGAAACAGTAGCTGGTCAGACAGGAAGCTGGCAGCCGCCTCCACCTCAGCAGGCCTGATGGAGGCGCTGTCCGCCTCCTCACCTCCTGGGAGTCCCCATGCCACCTGGATGTGGGCTAGTAGGTGGAGGGGGCAGCCAGACCAACTGACACCTCAGTGCTTCAGACACCATAGGAGCTGTCCCCTGCCTGTGCAGCCCTCCACTGACCTGTCACCAATTTCTAGAGCCTCATGCTCCTGGCAACTAGGAAGTTCTTAATCACTAATTGCCTTCTTTGGGGTTGAAGTTTCTTTCTATTATATCCTTGGTGAGGAAGGAAAACGGGAGGCACTTTTAGGAGTGGCCCAGAGGCTGCCCTCCCCTGCCCTTCTCCTTCCAGGAGGGTTGTCCCTCCTTGTCCCTGCAGATGGAGGAAAGCTGGTTCTCTGGGAGTTCTGCATTGGGCAGGACTTAACAGGGAGAAAATGAAATAAAGCTAGCTTAAATGACTGAACTAAGGCCAAAAAGGGATTTAAGGGGGAGGATTTAGAATGTCTCTCAGTCAAAGGAAAGGGGGGACTGACAGCAGGAGAGCCCTGGAGACAACAGGAACCCAGGACTGAAACATTGCCATGGCTCCCTCATTCTGCCCATGATCTCTGCCTCTGCGCCTGTCCTGAGTCTCTCAGATCCTCCCTCACAGGCCAGGTGACATGGCTGTTGGCAGCAGTCCCCTCATTCCCTTATCTCATAGAGTTTCCATCAGATGCAGGCTGAACCTCTCCCAGCCCCAGTCTGAAAAATCCCAGGGAAGAATTCTGATTTGCCTAGTTTGATGATGTGCTTGCTCCTCAACTGATCATCCAGTGGACAAGGGCAGGGAGTACTCATGACAATCACCGTCTACTAGAATCACAGAGCTGGACGGAGTGGGGAGGAGAGGGGAGGTTCGGGTTCCCAAAAGGAGGGGAATGCCAATCCCAGGAGCAGGACAGGGGCTGCGAAGACTGTATTATAGTTATCAATTGTGGGGGAAAAGCTATCTCCTTCTCTCACTATGTGCCTTGCATCCTGTTAGTTTATTTCATATTCTTTATTTCCTAAAACAAGCATGAAAGAAGTTTCTATTAATTTATCATCTGTGATATATAGATAAAGAAATTGGGGCTTAGAGAAGTAAAATAGCTTTTCTCAGGTCACACAGCTGTTAAGTGAGAGAGCCAAAACTTTTGGTGGCAGGAGTAGGGGAAGTAGGAAGGTGTAACCAATTTGAGGAGATAAAGTTTGGACATGTGAAATGAAACTACTAATACTGGCAGTCTGTGCTAAGTGTCCAAAGCAGGGTTCATACAGAGTTGATGGCAGCCAGATCCAGGAGGCAGAATTGAGCAGGCTCTAGCAATCGGGCTGGGCTTCCTGGAGGAGGTGGCATTTACAAACACAGCAGGATGGTTGAGTTGCTCCAGAGAGAGGTCTTAAGCAAACAGGCCCAGGTACTAGTAGTTGGAACTTGGGCTGGGTCACTGCAGGAGGTAGGGAGAAAGGGTCCTGGGTGGGCTCAACAGCAGTGGCCAAGTTAAGGGGCTGTGTGACCCAGGTCAGAATCAGGGGGTGCAGAGACCCTGCGAGTGGGGTTGGACTTTACCCTGCTGGCACTAAGACATTGTGGATTTTTTAAGACAGGCAAAGGGGGATTTGGATTAAAGATGGCGGCTGAGTAACAGCTTCCCTGCAACTGGGCATGGTGAGTCTGGGGAGACAAGGCTCCAGACATCTCTGGTTGGTGGGATCTGCCTATGATCATCCCTTTGAGGATACAGGGAGCCAGCAAGGGACTTTTGGACCCCAGGAGGAAGACAAAAACAGTGGAAAACTGGCAAGTGGCTGCATGTGTTCGATTGACCTAATCACGCCGGCAACCGTGAGTACAAGCAGCAGTGAGACTGCAAACTGGAAAGGCCTTACCTGTGAACTCTTTTGGTGTTCTTGGACTTGGCGCTCAGTTGAGCTGCCTTGGGGAGAGCTTGAGCAAAAGTGTGGA
>CAUYPK010170759.1:0-23340 GCA_963574355.1 Loris lydekkerianus
CCAGTTGAGCCCCTCCTGGCTGTGGTGCTGAGACCGTCCCTTCCTCTGCAGACTCGGTTTCCCCCTGTCCAGTGGAGCCCCTCTTGGCTGTGGTGCTGAGACCGTCCCTTCCTCTGCAGGCTTGGTTTCCCCCTCTGTCCAGTGGAGCCCCTCCTGGCTGTGGTGCTGAGACCGTCCCTTCCTCTGCAGGCTCAGTTTCCCCCTGTCCAGTGGAGCCCCTCCTGGCTGTGGTGCTGAGACCGTCCCTTCCTCTGCAGACTCGGTTTCCCCCTCTGTCCAGTGGAGCCCCTCCTGGCTCTGGTGCTGAGACCATCCCTTCCTCTGCAGACTCGGTTTTCCCCTGTCCAGTGGAGCCCCTCCTGGCTGTGGTGCTGAGACCGTCCCTTCCTCTGCAGACTCGGTTTCCCTCTGTCCAGTGGAGTCCCTCCTGGCTGTGGTGCTGAGACCGTCCCTTCCTCTGCAGACTCAGTTTCCCCCTGTGCAGAGGAGCCCCTCCTGGCTGTGGTGCTGGAGACCGTCCCTTCCTCTGCAGACTCGATTTTCCCCTTTTTCCAGTGGAGGTGTCTCAGCAGTCACCTTGTGGGTCTGTTCTAAGGATTAGAAATAATTTCTCGAGCACTCAGCCCTCTATTTGGTGAAGAACACTTTCTAGATACATGGAAACCAGTATTTTGTATTTTCAGATAGCAACTTGAAAGTAGAGAAAAGAATGAGTTTTTAAAGGCTTTTCTGAATCTATGGTTTAATGAAAGAATATATATATATATTTACATATATATATATAATTACAGCAGAAAAGATTTGTAATAATTCCCTTGCTATTCATATCACAATTGTCTCTGGGAGACTGAATGAATGTAGGATGTACGTAACTTTAAAAACGCTGATTGAAGTTAATATGTGGCAAACAGCCTCCATGTGTGCTGTGAGACGTGAGTGACGGTGTCACACAGAGCCCTATGTTTCAGGGACTCACTGCGGATGGGAGAGGATTCCACTTGGAAAGCAAATAGAGCTCCATATAGTGGGGTAAATTTGGTGTAATGGGTAATATACACAAAATTATTTTGAAACCAGATGGAATTCACTCAAGAGCTAAGTAGTTTGGTGTATGTGTCATTGAAGTTGGTTGTATTTTTAGAAAAGTTATGGAGTGAGAAATCAGACATGAGCAAAACATGAAAAAGAAATCGTATAAGCACCCCCTTCTATGCCGGGAACCGGGGAACACAGCGCGTTCTCACCATGCACATCTCAGCAGTTTGGATGTGACGTGCCCCAGGCAGAGGCCTGAGCCTCGGACGCCCAGTGAGGGGCTCATGGAGGCCCCTGCCCTGCCAGACAGGTTCGTCCAATCCATGGCACTGAGCTACTATTAATTAGCTTGATCTGTTCTAGTAACTTTGCTCAGGAGCTGCAGGGCTGCGTACCTTTCCTTGCTGTCAGCAATGTGCCCTCTAATGGAGGGAGCTGCGAAAGCCTCTCTGTCTGGGCCCATGAAGGTCCTCTCACTCACACTAACTGGCCTGGAGATGACACCGGTCCAGTTAAGACCTGCAAGTCATCTGTCATAAGAGCTCCTGACACAGGCTCACCCCCGAGGCTTCGTGGAGGGAGCCCCCAACACAGGGAAGAGAGCTGCAGCGTGAAAACACCCTGGCTTCGTCCCTTTCTGCAGGGGTCCCCAGGCTCCTCTGGACAGGAAGCCTGACTTGTCTTTATTTTTCCTTTGTGCAGTTTTTTGGCCGGGGCTGGGTTTGAACCCACCTCCTCTGGCATATGGGGCCATTGCCCTACTCCTTTGAGCCACAGGTGCTGCCAGTCCGACTTTTCTTTATGCTGTTCCCCTAATAACTAAAACATTTAGTGAGCACACATGTGAAAAGAAAATGCTTCAAGATCATTCTGTCTGTGCACGTAAGAGCTTTCCCATTGTTTCTTGTGCTCAGTCACCCGCGCTCATCCCTGAGTCTGCAGGTCCCCAAAATTCTCCTGCAAGTCCTGTGAGCACCGGACTTGGGGCTTTTCTGTGAAAATTGCAGCTTTGCATTTATTTCCCAGGTAGACGGGCCTGGCCCTGGCTTGGGACAGCTCACTGTGCCCAGGGGAGGGAAATCATTCAGTTATTCAAGCTATGAACTTTGTGTTCACTACGTCCTGCGCTTTCACATGGGTCCCACAGGAATGCTGCTGCTGTCTCTCAAAAGCCACCACACCCGCAGGTGGGTCGCAGGACAGGCCTCAGGGTGCAGAGCCTGGGTATGGGAAGGGCGTGTCCTTCCAAGTTCACTGACCTTCTGTTCTCGGAGGGACAGGGAACCTTATGAGATCCTCAACCAAAGACATGGAGACACTTCATTAAATGAAATTCGAGGGGAGATGTTAGGGGTGACGGCCCTTTGAATTATGAGGAAAAAAGATTTTATAGGATTTGAGTAAACACTTGGCATTTTGAGCTTGCTGGACTGGGTTTATTTCAGCTTTGAACAGCTGTCTGACCAGAGCAGAAGGCCGGGAGTGTGTGTGTTGAGTGTCTGGGACATGTCCCCAGGAGGCAGAGGAAGGCCGACCGCCCTTCCTCTATCGCTCTTGCTCTCCCTGGAGATTCCGGCTGGAGCGCAGCCTCCTTATTAATGCAGGAGAGAGCCGGCCAAAAGATGAAACAAAGGGTACAGGGAAAAATCGGCCTCAATGTGGCTCGTTTGGTAGAATTTACACATAGCAGAATGAATTAAACTGTTAGATGCTGGGTGACGTATCCAAACGTGCTGTTCATTGAAAAGCAGCGGCAAACCCATTTAAGTGCAGTTTGTAAAATGCAGTGTTTAGTTTATCTGGACATTTCTTGCCTTTGCTTATCTTTCTGTCTATCTCAGAAAATCTCATTAAACAATTAAATGTTCTTTTAATTGGTACATCTCCTAATTTTATTAGGCAGAGGCAATAAGTTTGACAGAGTCCTGAGCCTGACACTGGCATGCCTGAGGTTTGACGCAAGAAACATCCGCTCACACACAGGGAAGAACGCCTTCCAGTGTGGCCCCGCGGCAGGAACTCAGCGCAGGCTGGGGGAGCACCCCACGTGGCTCAGATGCACCACTTGGGAACTCTGCACCCTGGGCAGAGTATGGCTTGATCAGAGCTACATCCAGCCTGACTGTTTGGCTTTCAGAAGTGGTTGAACCAGATGCTCCAAGAACCCAAATCGTGGCTTGTTTGGAAGAGAATCCTCTCTGGAAATCCTACTGTAAGTGACAGTGTCTACAAAACGCCCTGGTGTTTCCTCATAGTCTGGTGGCAGCTTCAGAAGAGACCTAAGGTAGCCCATGAGGAATCTGCCTTGTGGATAATTAATTGGCGGGGACTGAGCTCCACACAGGAGCTCCTGGTGACACCCCAGGGCAGGCGTGGGGTGGCTGTGCAGAGACACAGGACCCACAGGTTTTAGTTAAAGATCATGAAAACAATATGTCCTGGTTTTTTCATTCAGGCTTATCTAAGTTTAAATTCCTTTTTAAGATATGTGTGATGAAAATGTGTCAAATGGTCTGTGAAGCTAGTGTATGATGCCCCATGATCATATCAATGTATGCAGCTATGATTTAATTAAAAAAAAAAAAAGATATGTGCATGATAATGAATATTCACCTGTCTATCCAAACTTCTGAAATACAATGTGGACACGGGGTATCAGCATCTACCTCATCCTCCCATTAATATCAGCAACCTGGTAACAAGAGATCACATTTTTGTGATCACATTTGTAGCTGCTAGGAGGATGTGACGAAGGCTTGGATGTATCTACAGCGAAATGGTTATGGTCAAAACGTATTTTAAATTTATTTCTATCTACATCAAAACATAGAGCATGACACACCATGTGCTACAAATAAAAGATGTGGAATGAATTATATCTCTTATCTAAATCATGAGACAGAGTAGAATGGTAGCCAACCTCATAATTTAATATCCTTTAGGATATAATGGTATGTTTTGTTTAACTGGTAGGACTCAGGCAATCAGCATGACATAAAACATAAATTAGCATGATGCGAAAACAAATACAAATATTTGTGCATCTTATTGTGCAATCAGGCCCGGGCAAAACGGGAACGCTGCTTTGCAAAGCCTATCTGCTTTTAATTAAAAGAATACCAACTAGAACACCATGCTTAACATTAGGGGAAGAAACTCAATAAAATCCTCCAACCAGCCTACTTATGACAAAATGATTGATTTTCCTTTAGAATGGTCACACCATAGATTTTGGTAATATGACTTATCGATCACCACTCTGAGTGCTTTCAGCACTATCGATGGGTTGAAGATACACAGAATCCCACACACGGCTGGATTTCCTCCGCTGTCCAGGAAATTGTGGACATCTGGTTTCTCTCAGCTCTTGAAATTCTCATTAGTGAAGGTTTGCAGAGAGTAAATCCTGTTCTTCTAGGAAGTGAGTTAATTAGGAGTCGGTGTTACACTTTTCACCGGTTTCATTGCAGTCTTTACACTTCTGTGATGGCTATTAAAAATGGCTCCCTGCTCACTCTGGCTTGGGAGCGGCGTAGCTGACCGTCCTGTGAACAGCGGCCTTAGCAAGGTCATTTAGAGCTCACTGGTGTGAGGGGTGACAGGGACAGTCCTCTAAGCGCCCAGTAAATCAATCATGGTTAGCTCAGGACTTGCTTCTTGCCCAGAAAGGCTGGGTGGCGGAAGGGGGGAGTGCACTTTCGCGGGGCCATCAGAGTTTGATCTCATTATGGGCAATGCTAACATTTCTGGGAGGTCAGCTTTCACGTGGTTTTGGCAGGAAGGGTCATTGGAGTGAAGTATATTTGGAATCCTGCAGGAGTCCTGTTGATGTAGCCAGCTCTGCACACACTGAAATTTGTTTGACATGAATGTTTGGAAAGAACAGCTGGGTGGGTGAAGTGTGACCCTAACCTGCCCATGTCCTAGAGCCTCCACCTCTCTCCATATTGGCTGCCTTCATCCCGGCTGTCTCAGTACAGACTAGCATCATTTTCTCTCTCTCTCTCATTTTCCCCCCTTCTTTTCACTGCTCAACTTCAACCTCCTGGTGCCTGGGTCTTTCTCTTCAAGTTAATCCCAACTGCCCATCCTGCCTGGCCTAGCCCTGACTTTCTCCCTGACTATCCTCTGTACACATTGGCCCAGTCCAACCCCTCCTCCAACTCCTAGACTCAGCATCTCAACCACCTGCTGCCACTTCTCTGTTCACAAACACCAGCCTGGTGCTCTCTGCCGGGCTGGGAACCCGTGGAGCCCACTAAACATTTAATGTGATTGTTTTGTGTTTCTCAGACTCTGCCCTCATAGAATTCAAAGGATATGGTGAGACGGCCACAGATTCTTGTCAATTAATTGGTAACAGGAGTGCTTATCGGAGCCTGATATCGTAACAAAAACGTTGCAAAGGTAAAGGCTGATGGGAGACGAGAAGCTGTGTAGGGACACTGTGATGCTGTGTGCTGGTGAGTGTGTGAACCATCCTCTCAGGAGCCAGTCAGCAGGTGCCAGGTGCAGGACAGTCTGACGACACTAATTAAAAGCAAAGAAGAGAGAAGTAGGGAAGGACGTACGTAGAACCATAACCACTCGTGATACTGATACAAGACAATGCAGGTGAGCGCGCCTCAGGGGACACCGGGGAAGGCTGGCTCCAGACGCCGTGAGGGCAGTGGGAGGTGAAGGTGGGCAGCTCTCTGCAGAGGGTACCCGCCTGGGACTCGTGTCCAGTCAGCCAGGGAGCTTCTCTTTGCTTGCAGCTTCCTTCTGGGAGCAAACAGGCTCCATCTTCAGCAACTGATTCATTAGCAAGAGTCAGAGCGACACAAGGACCACAGTGACTGTCTCTCCACTTCGGAAAGGCCCAGAGGCCCCAAGGAACCTCCCTCATCCCACACTGACCAGGGGGATGTGGCCTCCTGCTCCACGGCCAGCACCTCCCTGCAACCTTAGGCCCCAAGGGCATCAGTCAGAACAGAAGGCTGGGTGTGACCTGCACTGGGTCATGGAGATGTTTGACCTCTCTGCTCCCTCCCAGTCCAGTGAGCTGGTCTGATGGGAATGTAAATATCTACTCTGATTGCTCAGGAGGGACGTGCGGACAGTCGGCAGCACTCAGGGTGTTCCAGGCTTGCTTGCGGCCTATGTGCGCACCGCTGTGCACAAGTGTGCATGCCTTTACGTGTGCGTATACGTGAGTGTGTGAGCGTGTGTGCATGTCTGCATGGCATGTTCCCTCTGCACACTGTGCACAGATTCTTGGAAACTGTGAGTTTAAGCCCAGCAATTTGCAGCAGGACTGCAAATAATGCCTCTTTGTCCAAAGTCATCTCATTGCAGCGCTGACAAAGAAAACTGATTTTGTTACTTGGAATTGTTTTGTTTAAAGTTGCACGATACCTGAGGATGCATGTGCTTGTGAGTGTGTGTCTTTACACATGTGTGCGTATTCACAAGACCACATGTCAGTTCTAACCCAAGGACTCAGGGACTGGCCTGCAGATTGAGAATGTCGGTGAGGCTGGGCTCTGTGGAAGCCCCGTCCGTGTGGCAGATAATGGCTGTAGTTGGAGTGTGATTGTGTGAACTTGCTCAGGGGGATCGCAGTGGGATTTCCATACCTGCTGAGAGCCAGGGGTCCTGAGCCCATGCCCCAGCTGTGGAGGCCTCTGCCTGAGCTCTTGGGTGTGACCCAGCAGAGCTGTGTGGCTGTCAGGAGATGGGCAACAGTGACATGGCTGATGTGGCCTCCATGGGGCCTGTGCCACTGCTCCAGCCATGTGCTCTGTGTACCCTCATTACCATTCTCGGACAAACGCAGCTGTCCTAGATCTGGGAGAGCCGGGAGATCATGGGAGCTCCAATCTTGTCACAGCAGACAGATTAAAGGAAAGTGGGTGCCCAGAGGCAGGCCCGGGGGGCGGGGGGCGGGGCTGACTTTCCTGAGATAACTTTCACAGGTGCCCGTGTGGCCTGGAACCTGCAGCCACCAGGAAGCTACAGTTCGGTGGCCGTGGGGAGGGGAACCCGGGGCACTGTGCCCTGTGCCTGCAGGTGCGGAGTCTGTCAGTGGGCACTTGCTGAGTCCCTGCTGCCCCTGGACACACTGCTGCCTCTGCTCCGCTCCAGCCCGTGAGACTCAGGCTCCTTGTGGGCCAGACTGGTCTAGGCACTGAGGTGGGTGCCGATGGCAGCATAGCCATCTGCTGGATCACACCTGAGAGCTCAGGCAGCAGCTGGAATAGGACCTGTGCTGTCTTCATCGCAGGACTCCTGCTGGGATGCACACTTGCCATGGACTCACTTCCTTCCCTCCTGTGGGTCTCACTCCCACTTTCCCAGTCCGTGGGGCAATGACACACAGTGGGGGCCCTGCTCTATGTAGGCAGCCCATTGTCATGGAAGCTATCACTTCACAGCACTTAGGAAATCGACACTGTCCGCATGGCCAGAAAGCAGCAGCTGTCTCTCATGGGCGCCAGACAGGGCTCATGGGCACCAGACAGGGCTTACAGGCACCAGACAGAACTCACGGGCACCAGACAGGGCTCACGGGCACCAGACAGGACTCACAGGTGCCAGACAGAGCTCATGGGAGCTGAGACAGGGATCGTGGGTGCCCAGACATGGCTCATGGGTGCCATCTGCATTTGTGTGGCTGGCCCTGATGCTCTGACCATTCCTCTGTGTTTCTAGTGGTCTAGACAGTAGGTGTGTGGCCCCGGGGACTTATCAGCAAGGTCCTCTGGGCTTCAAGACAGCATATACTGTGGAAGGTACCTGGGCCTCCACATAGATAGGTGCCTTGGGGGTGGGGGGCAAGCCTGTGGTCAGGGAGGCGTTCCTCGAGAAGGCAGCTTTACACCTGCTCTCAGAAATTTGGTGTGTGCTCAGAGTTTAGAATTAGAAATATCTGAGTTGGCCACTCTGTTTCTACCCAAGGCTGTGGAGATACCTGCCTGGGGCACATGGTACAGTCCCGCATGGATGCTGCTACAGGATCTCCAGGGAGTCTGGGCAGCTGCTGGGCCCCAGGCCAGGTTAGTATCCTGAGCTTGGAAAGAAATATTAAGAGTAGTTTCTTGGAATCACAGAGGAGAATTCAACTCAGAATCTGTTTTCCCACTTCTCACTCAACTGGCCACAAAGACACATTTACATCCCAGTTACCTCTTCCCTCTCTCTCTCATTCCAGTTTTGTTGGAGTCCATGAAACACCAGGATCCGAAGGCCACTCCATGAAGCCGGACAGCACTTCCCTGCGAGCTCTCACTGTTAGTTCTGCCACAGGGATGGAGATAAAATTGGAACTCACAAGGAAAGTGGGTGGCCACGGAACCCACAGACCCAAATCGCAGCAGGACCAATGGAGCCCACAGGCGGCAGGACCACCACATGTGCAGAGCGCCGCACTGTGGAGGAGATGCAGGTGCTCAGAGGAGGCGGGCGTCCCCGTCCTCACTGCTTGTTCAGTGTGCGCCTCTGTTCCCAGCCCCCCACCCTCCCTGGAAATGGGGCCCCCGGACGCTATAGAACATCTTGCACCCTGAGCCATGATTGGGGTGGATGTGAGTGCTTTCGTGATGGCTGCCTTGGCTGGATTTCGAGTGCCTTCTCTGTGTGTGTAATAAATGCATGAACATATCCAAACCATGTCACTTCCACGTTTAGAGCTGAGAGTTTATAAAAGGTTTTCATCTCCTCACTGTAAACCAGTAACTTCTGTACTTTATAGCTATGTGAACAACACTAAAAGGTTCCCTACGCCGGCAGCGTCTCTGCAACAGGCTGGCACTTGGCTTTTCATTCAGTCTCCTGGCCTTAGTGTCAATGATGTGAGTGCTCATTCCAGCCTCCACACGGATAAGAACTCACCTGTGACATATATTGATAAATGGTAGTGCCATTTTAAATAACGCCTGTCAGTTCTTTTTCCAAAGGCCCCTTCCCTGTGAAGACACTGTAAGGAGGTGGCCTCCAGGCAGAGCCATGGTGCTTGTGTGGCCTGTGCCGGCCACTCTGTCGCCCATGCTCTCAAAAACTTGCATCCTTCACTACTGGTCAAAGACAGAGCTGCAGAACATGTCATGCCCCCTAAGTACCCAGACTCATTTTATTGTCATTGATAAACACAAATTGGCAGCAAAGATATTATGCCCAGTTTACACCTTTTAAATCATTTTTTCAAAACCTAATTTTTTGTTGTGTCTGGGCACCTTAAAACCCTACGATCTATTGAGCTGACTGTGACTGCCAATGTACAAGTCATTTCAAGCCCTTTAACAGGACAGAGGGCGTGTGCTTCTTGTGTAGACGTTGGGGATGAATCCAGGATTCTGGGCACTACCTGGGTGTCGCCCCCGAGGCCCCATTACGGCACACTCAGTCATAACTTGAGGGCTGTGGGTGATCAGAGTAGGGTCCTTGAGAAGAGGGAAGCCCGTCCAGGAGTGCCCCCAGGACACTGGTGCTCACCAGGTGTACACTGGTGGTCAGGGCGCCCTGGAGACAAGGGTGAGCATGGTGGTGGGGGTCCTGGTGGCGGCGGCTGCGTTGCGGTGCTTGGCCTGACAGAAAGGAGAAAGGGCATGCAGCTTGCTCATGTCACAGTCACATGGGGCTGAGATTTTGAGGAAGGAACGTTTCAAGACCCTGCTAAGAGTGTGACTCTAGTGCTTTGGTGTAATGCCCAGAAAAATAAACGAGCAAAGCAACCTTCACTGATACTCACCCTGGCTGAGGTTCTCCAAGCTTCCACTCCTGGCTGACAATTGTCCAGGTGCCTGAAACAGAAAGATTTTAAAAAAACAGATTTCTACCTTTTAACATTTTCTCTTCTGCAAACATTGTATCACAAGGCATTAAATCCAAAAATTTTACTGGAAAAAAGAGGCAACCGAAGAGAACTCTATTTTAACTTTCAAGTGTGCTGAGCTCTGTGTTTCTTGAGGTACTCCCGAAAGGAGGTCCACGCAGTGGGAAGGTGACCCTGGGGTTGAAGTGCTCAGACCCCCATGGAGTGCTGGCTCGGCCAGACAGGGGCACTGCCAGTCCTCACGGATGTGAAGTGGTAACTGCAGGTGCAGAGCAAATGCCAACAGGATCAGCTGAAGGGGAAGTGGTGGGTCTGGGAGTTGGAAGGAACTCTGTTCTGTTGTCCCGACCTCGATGGTTTCTCCTCTCCAGTATCTCCCCTGCCCTAAAGTCTGAGGCCTGCCCAGCTTGTGCCCTTTTTCTCTTAACAGGGTTAAGATGCTGAGAGTGTGCTCGGGGCCTCCACCAGCTGCCCCTTTTCAAAGGTGGGGACGCAGCAAGGGTGGTGCTACTCCTCATGCTAATTTTGCAATCAGCATCTCAGAGATGGAGACTATGTTTTTGTTTTCTTTCTGCTCTGGCAATGTACACCTAGTTCTGTAAGACGGCAGAGAGATGAGAACTCTGGATATTCAATTCATTCATTTGTTTAGTAAAACACAGGAGAACCTCCACAGCTGACCGCCTCCCTACACTGACGACCTCCTTGAGCTGACCTAGTTTTCACAGGCTGGACATGCACCACAGTGCATGTTGGGACAGCAGGTCTCCTTCCTTATGGTGAACCTCCGTAAGCTCACCACAGAGTTTCTGCTGTATTTGTAGTAAACTGACTGCTGGCCAGGGTCGTTTGCAGTTTTTTGGACTTAAATAGAGAAAACACAGCCCGTACCTCCAATGAGGTCCCAATCAATAAAAGGAAACACATGGTGGCTGAATGCTCTGGTCCAGGTCAAGGAGAGGGACTGTTTCTGGTGTGAGACGTATACTCTGTGCAAAGAACACAGCTTACAAGGACAGCGAAGGTTCACCTGTGCCTGTGCGGTGTGGGGGCCGTTCACTGGTCTGGGATGCTGAGACTTAGAGATAACTGCAAAGCACCCTGGGAATGCAGCCGACAGTGCAGGGATCGTCCAGATGCAGAGGTTGGCTTGGGCTGAAGCGTTCCAGTCCCAGCGACATTCAGCAGAGAGGGACCTTGCTAATGCCCTCAGATCAATGGTGTCTTTTTTGCATTCAAAGGAGAGAATCCCAAGGAGACCTTGCTTCACACTTGCAGGGTCCTCAGGGGCCCAGACATGCAGGTATCAGTTGCCACCTTCCCACCCACAACCACTTGGGAAGCATGAACCCAAATCAGATTTTGTCATTGTAGGTATCTTTCTTAATGAGCAAATTCACCTGTCTCCATCTTTATCATCTCTTGGATTCAAGAAGGATCAAATAAATGCATTTTCCCTGTCGTGACCTACTGGGAAGGAGGCTTCCTACTTACGGGACTGTTGACTAACATGACGTCTTCATTCAGAACCTAACATTTTGTTTCCTTTTCAATGGATTTATTTATTTCTTTTCTCAAACTTAGGTGGAAAGTCAGAGCTTCTGTTTAAACTTGCAGGGATTTTTCTCTACGCTGACCAGTACTGTTGACTTAAGGTTAAAAACTGAGGTCCATTTTCTAATTGTTCTATTTGAACTTGTTTTTATCATAATATTTCTTAACATCTTAAAGTTTATAATGTTTATAATTTCTTTCACTTTTTTATTTAGCAAAATGCAAATCCGGCATAATGATGGTGAAATTGCTCTTAGCATAATCATTTGCGAAATTGACACCAGCCGAGGCGCTGGCAGCGCTCTAACAATGGGCCTTGCTCTGAGCTCTTACGTCGTTTGGCATCTCTCTGCAGACTCGACGTGGAGCTAAGAGCTCACACGGCGCGCGTCCACAAATCAGGCCGGCGTAGCTCAGATTGAGGACAGAAACACATTTTCTATCTGACAAGTCCGATGCATGAATAAACAATTTAAATGCAATTTAAATACTATTATGGGGTGAAGCATAATTAATTTTAAAATCATATTTAAGTGGTTTTTAGTCCATGAGCTCCCGGCTCACTTCATGTGAAAGGAACGTTGCTAAATCACTTGCTTTGTGCACGTTCTTTCCAAGTTTTTGTGCTTTTATTTCCTTTCTCGTTTCTAGACCACAAGATTTTCTACAGTTGCTGTGACTACACCCTAAAGTATTTAAAAGCTCCTCTTCACAAAAGCCCCTTGCAGTAATGTAGGCTCTGACTCCCTTCTCTTGAGTGCCACTGTCGGATTTTGGTAGCATGGTCCATGATGGTCCCTGTTCCTAACACATGCCGGGGTGCCACTCCTCTCTCTCTCCTGCTCCCTCATCTCGAGTAACACCTATTAATTTTGTTTTATCACAATTCCTTAATAATTGCAGTTGACATGACTTCCTCCCATTTATACTTTCTGAAGATTAACAATAAATGAAAAAAATGTCAGTGTCTTGTGGGAAGGACCCATACAGGACTTCAGTGATGAGTTAGGGGCCCTCTGTGGGGCTTTACGGTCTTATGTGTGACAAATCATTTCCTGTGGGACATCTGAAATTCTGCAGGGCAACTAAGGAAGGAAGACGTTATCTCTCTTTTCCTCAAGATGGAGAACAGACTGGGATGTCATCTAAATGATGAGGTAATTTAATTGTGGAGCATGTTATTGTGGAGATTGAAAATATTCATTTGTTTAAATTTTGGTTCCTACAACCACTCTGAGCACCAGACATTACAATGCCCATTTGTTTTTTTAAGACAGTCTCACTCTGTAGTCCAGGCTAGTGTGCCCTTGTGTCAAAGCTCACAGCAACCTCAAACTCCTGTGTTAAAGTGATCCCCTTGCCTCAGCCTCCTGAGTAGCTGGGAGGTGCCCACAACAAGGCCCACAACAAGACCTGGCTAGTTTTTCTATTTTTAGTTGGGACAAGGTCTTACTCTTGCTCAGGCTGGTCTTGAATGCCTAGGAGCTCCAGCAATCCACTCCCCTTAGCCTCCTGGAGTGCTGGGATTACAGACAGGCGTAAGTTACTGCACTCGGCCACAGTGCCCATTTGCAAATGAGGAAACTGAGGTTTAGGGGGGATAAATCAGTTAACCAACATCTGGCTACCAGTAAATGGAAGCAGGGGGCTGCTTCCCAGTGCCCTGAATTCAAGGCCAGGATCACCACTCACTGCTCCAGCTCCCAGGACTATGGCTGGAGATGAGCCTTTGTGAAGAGTGAGGCCGAGGCCCCGCACCTTTGCTTGCAGAGAGAGCAGCAGTGGACGCCCTCGGCAGCATTCTTTAGCACCACCGTCTCCTTCTCCACTCCCTGTCAGCTGTGATAGACCCTCTGCCACACACACGACCAGGCAGAGCCTTCCCAGTCAGCAATCTTTAAAGAACAGGGAGGTGCCGGGAGGGTGGTCCCGGGGCTGAGGCCGTGGGATGCAGCTTGGAGGGCGGCATGTCCCTGCATCCCGCAGGGCTCCAGTCCAGCTATGGTTGTCCCACTCTGCATGTTGTCACTTGTTGGAGGATCTGATGGCTGAATTTTAGAAAGTACTATGGGAAGTCTAGAGGTGCAACTTAAACTCTCTTCCCTGACAAATGGACAGGTTTCTGGGCAGAGAAATGACCTAAATAGTCACACTTAGAAGTCACCTGGGAAAAGCAGCCTGCTAGGCACAGGTTGATGGGAAAGTCAACAATCTGTGTACAAGTGTGTATTAGAGAGCAGGACTCAGCACAGAGGTCCTCTAAAATCCTTCCACGTTGCTAACAGTAACTTTAATTCCTGACCTGCCAGATTCTTAGGGACGTACATGTGTACATGTTTAGCTATTCCGGCCTCCTTTGCTGACAGGTCATGAAGAAAGCACTCATGCTTGCTCCTAGTCTGTTTGAACTCGGTAGCACATGCATCCGTCACCTTGCTGTCCCCTGGGGCACGCCAGACTCTCAGCAGAATGTGGACTGCATCAGTACATCCGGGTTCAATTTGTGTACCCTAATCTTTTGAAGAAAGTGTTCTATGAAAGAGTTCTGGGTTCATGCACTGTATTCTTTACAAAGGGAACGTGCTCTTTGGAGCATTAATTTCCTCGCTTTCAAATGTAGGATTCCAACAGTATCTACCTCTTAGGGCTCTTGAGAAATTACAAGAGACAGAAGTAAAGTGCTCAGCGTGGTGCTGTGCATGAGGGACCCTCAAAAAAGTGTGCAATTCTCTTTTTCTCTTTCTTTTTGCCGACAGCTCCCCCATCCCATCTGCAGACACACCTCCACTCGATGTCAGCAAGTGGAGTCCGGCGTCTCTGACTGGCCTCCCCATGAGCAGCCATGGCTGCCTTTCAGTTAGAAGGTCACAACTGGACACACTTGTACTGTTTCTGGAGTGTTGGAGGAACAAGCACTTACTGAGAATTTACCAGGAGCTTGAGACTGCAGTGTACGTGGCGTTGTGAGATGTGAGATGCAGGAGTGTCACCTAATGGGGGTTGGTTCGTTCATCTACAAACAAGAAAGAGAGGTCGCTGCCCTCCTCACCCCACCCTGGGGCCGTCTGCCGGCTCCAGCGCCTGCGGCCCGGCTCTGGCCCCCTCTCTGTGATTCCTACTCTTCTTGGTTCATGCTGAACATTTTCATTTTCCTGTCCTGAAACCTCTGTGACCTTGCTCATAGCACTGGTTGTGTGTATGTCTCTGTGTGAACTCTGCAGGGTTTTCGACATAGAAGATCATGTCGTCTGCAGATGGGTTTACATGTTGCTTGAGTGGCCAAAACCAGCAGGGGCGTCAAGGCAACATAAGATTACAAGAATCCATTGCATCCTTTTCCATTTTTTTGTAAAAAAATTGATATTAATTCTTTAAATGTTTGGTAGATTTCATCAGTGAGCCGTCTGGTCCTGGGCTTTTCTCTATGGGGAGGTTTGGTTTGTAAAATTATTACAATTCAGTCTCCATACTTACTGTTATAAGTCTACTTAGATTATTTAGATTTCCAACTTCTTCTGGAATCAGTTTCAATTTCTTTGGGAGTAGTTTATATTTTTCTAGAAATTTCAAACAGGTTATCTAATGTTTTTGAAATACAATTTATAGAGTGTGACTTTGGAAACCTTCTTATGTCTCTAAGGTAGGCAGTGATGGCTTCCTCTTTATTTCTAATTTTAGTAATTTAACTTTTCTCTTTTTTTCTTTGCCAGTCTAGCTAAAGTTTTATCAATTTGGCCCTTCAAATAATTGACTTTTTTTAATTTTGTTTTTTAGTTTTCCGTAATTGTCCTTCTGTTCTCTATTTTACTTGTTTGCTCACCTATGTTTATTTTTCCCTTCACCTTACTTACTCCATGTTTATTTTATTCTTCAGTTTCTACTTTCTTAAAAGGTGTGATGAGCTAGCGTTGCTGACTTCGGTTTTCTTGAAACATGGGCATGTACAGCTGTAAACGTCTGACTGCTGCCTTCACTGCCTCTTGTGACATTTGGTGTGTTGTGTTTCCATTTTTATTCACCTCCAAGTATTTTCTAATTTTCATTGTGATTTCTTCTTTGACCCAGTGTTATTTAGTAGTATATTGTTTAATTTCCCCAATCTCCTGTTTTTGATTTCTAAATTTATTCTATTGTGCTTCGTAGGATTTCTGTGCTTTTATCTTTTTAAATTTTTTATTTTTTTGCTTTGATTAAAATTTATTTTAGCAAAATAAAATGCACAGATTTCAGTCCTTTTAAATTGACTCAGACTTGTTTTATGGCCTAACATGATCCATCCTGGAAAGTGCTCCACGTGCCCTGAGAGGGACGTTCATGAGGTCGCAGCTCTGCTGGTCAGGTCCAGCCGGTGCATAGCCCAGTTCTTGGCCTCTTGTTTCCTCACTGACCTTCCATCTACCTATTATACCTATCATCGAAAATTAACTGAAATTTCCAGCTATTAATGTTGAGTTCAACATTTCTCCCTTCAATTTTGTCATTTTTACTTTATGTATTTTGGGGCCCTGTTGGTAGGTGCATATGTTTATAGATGTTGTATCTTCTTTATAGGTTGATGTTTTTATCATTACAAATTGTCTGTCTCTAGTAACATCAATTGTCTTAAATTTCAACTTTATGGGATATTTATAGAGTCACTTCAGCTCTTTTTTGTTAGTTATTGTTTGGAAGGAACTTTTATTATTCAACTTTTTGCTTTCAACTTATTTATATGTCTTTGAATTTAAAGTGTGTACCATACAGACAGCATGTAGGTAGCTCTTACTTTCCAAGGTCCATCCTGTCAGTCTTTGCCTTTTCACTGGAATGTTTTATATATTCACATCTAATTCAGTTAGTGATGAGCCTGGATACATGTCTGTCACCTAATATTTGCTTTCTAGTTTGGGTTAATACCAACTTAATTTGTTTACTATTGAAATTGAGCTGGTATTAACTTGAACTAGGTTCTTATTGTTAAGATATTAATTGTAATCCCTAGGGCAACCACTAAGAAAATAACTTAAAAAAAAAAAGGAAAGAAAAAAGAAAGAAAAAAAAAAAGAAAAGATGAGAGAGTTAAAATGATACACACAAAAATATCTGTTTAACCTCAAAGAAAGCAGTAAAGTAGAAATACAGGGAAAAAAATAACATAAAATAGATCATACCAGTTTAGTTTCAACAGTTTCAACAGAACGCACAATATGTGCCCTCTGCGCCCCACCCTGACCCTTCCTTTGTGCTGTCACTTTCACACAAATCACACTTCCATGTGATGGTGCCATCAGCACCTGTTTCCAATCACTGCTTTATGCAGCTGTCTTCTGAGTTAGACTGGGGGTAGGGGAGGTGCTATGGAGAGAAAGGGAGTCACTCTTCCCAGGTGGGAGGCACTCCCTGGGCACTGAGGTAGTCCTGAGGACCCAGCAGGTAGATGGGGCAACATGCACACCAGTGTCACCAGGTTGCTGTTCCAACGTGATCCCAGACTTTGGGCTTTCAAGGCTACTGAAGAGCTAGGAGGGCTGGCAAGGCGGTAAGTCAGAAGGCCAGCTTGCTCACTGTTCTTACTGTAACTCAGCCACTTGCCCTAAATGAATGGTCTCTGGATGGATGCAAACCTCTGTAAGGCACTAAACATTTGTATCCTGACCATTTCCACTGGTTGTTTTATTGCCTGTCGGGTGAGAAGTTGTAGAAGTCCTGTTCTGCATTTGTGGCTGCATTAGCAGTCTGCATGGCTTCAGTGTGGCAGACCTCACTCCCAGCTCCAGTGGGCGCACTGGTCCCTGCTGGGGCTGAGACACCTCACTGCCCGGTCAGGAACTGGGCAGATGGCCCATATGAGGAAGCGAGTCAGCCAGCCTGTGTTAAAACTGTTGGGACCCAAATGTTCTTTCCTCTGAGGTTGTTAGCAGAAAACATGAGCAGAAAACATGAGGAAGACTGGACAAAGGAGTGGGGGTCAATTGGGGGGGATGATGTCCTGGCTGGCTGAGTCCGGGACCCCCTGTGCCTGTGCTGTAGTCACCTGGGTGGAGGTCTGCTGAGTCCGGGACCCCTGTGCCCATGCTGTCAGTCACCTGGGTAGAGGTCTACTGGTAGGTGCATTTTATGATGCTTATTAGTCACCTAGGTGGAGGTCTCCTGAGTCCAGTATGCCCATGTCCGTGCTGTAGTCACCTGGGTGGAGGTTGCTCGTAGGTGTATCTTATGATGTTTCACACCATGAGTGGCAGTGTGCAGATGTCACTTTGTGTGAGATTTAATTCTGTGATCTTATCGACAGACTTGTGCTGCTTTCCTGGGCCCACTAAGAACAGAGTCCAGGTGTTATTAGACTGGCCTGGCTCTGAGGCAGCCACATGTCTCCTCGAGCAGCTCATTTCCTCGCCTTCCCCTCTGGCGCTCCCAGGTTTGTGTTAAACAGACTGAGTGAGAAGAGTGTGTGTCCGTATCAAAGCCGCCGTGGTCATTTATCACTTCTGTGGTGAATGAAACCAACATTAGCATTTTCACTGAGTGATCTTCATATGGTTGGGGACTTTGGGCCCTGATCACCTGAAAGACAAATGCTTTTCCTAACTTCAGGTATCCACAAACATGAGGGCTGGCCCCTACACAAGCTACTACATGCTAAGTAAACTTTATAGCAAGAAAAATAGACTGAGGTTGCTGCAATTCAACCATGTGTGGAATTGTTACTGAGCTAGAACATGGCCTCAGTGAAAATTATAACTTAGATAATTCCTAAGGGCACACACAGCCATAGACTCCTAGGTTCTCTCCTTTCTTCCCTGGGGTTCTGCTCATAAGTTTATCCTCCTGTTGGATTCCTGGTTTTACCATCTGCCCACACTGTGTGGCCTGTTGCACAAAGTAGCTGAAAGACGAACTGGAACAGGAGTGGCCAGGAGGGCTGGTTCTGTGCTCATTCACTGTTAAGAAAGCTCTCCTGTTCAGACTGACTGCCTTACTGTTAAGTAAGCTCTCCTGTTCTGCATCCTGTGGACGGAGATCTTTTGTGTAACTTTTATGAGGCCTCAGGCCAAGCAAGGCCATGCTTTAGTGCAACGTGATAGCCTGCATTAAAAGACCCAGATAAACAAATTCTTGAAGGCAAGGGATACATTTTAAAACGCCTTGCTGGACACAGAGAGGACACACACCAGTCACTGAAGAAGAGGAAGTGTGTCTTCTGGACACTGTGCATTTTCCATGGGGTCTTTGTAAATCCTTGGGACAGTGAAATCAAGGTACATGAAGGGCATTTTATGGGTCTGGGGGACTCTCCACAGTTCACTTGGTAAGAAAGAGAGTGCCCTGACTGTCCTTGCTCTAAAGAAGGAGGCTACGTACAGCATGATAAATCGCTACACATGGGATTCCCACAGATACTTTTGGAATCTTATATAACATTGCTAACTTGAGGAAATTCCTAACTCTTAGATTTCTTTGGTATTGAAGAGTGGTGGCATATGCTGGCTTGTGGCTCTGATATGTGCACAGAGATGTGGTGGTGGGCTTCATGGGGGCCTCCCCTGCACAGCACTAACCAGTGAGCCTGGGAGCAGCATGACTGTGGGAAGGACCCTCTGTACTCTGGCCTATGGAAGACTGCCTACTACTCCTCTTGGGGAGAATATGTTTGTTTTACCTGGAGAGGAAAAGACAACAGCCCAGCAGGCTGGTGGGCACTCACTGGGAGCCCCTCAGGAGACTCTCAGACAGGAATGCTCATCTGCTCCTTCCACACCCAGGTGGGGGTCTCCATGTGTGTGTGGACCCCCCCTTCCCTCTGTGCATTGTCTGGAGCTGTTGGGACGCATCTCCCTCTGATACCTGACCTTGGCCTCTGCTGGTTCCTCTGGTGGTCTTGCTGGCCTATCAGATATGTGCCAAATGACGGGATGATAGAGGAAAGAGGCCACAGGGGCAGCCCACCGAGGTCTTAGCCCTTCTTTCTTGCATCTAGGCCAGTCCCACACAGCCCCCACAGACTGGCTGTGGCCTCTTCCGTCTGCCCACATGGGGCCACACACGGTAGGGGTCTCCAGTGACAGACCTGGCAATGCTCAAGCAGAGGGTCTAAGACTCAGTCACAGCCACCTGGGGCCAGCAGGGTTGGGTGTTCAATAGGGACATGCACTTCAGGGCAGGAAGAGTTGACCCAGGGAAGCTCAGGAGTCTTTTCTGAAAATCTCATGGAAATTTCACTTCCCTGAGCACAGCCCTCTGGAGAAGTCAGTAGCCATCCCTAAAACGTTAATCGTGCCTGTGGATTTTTGTTATTTAGGTGATTATTCTTAGCCTTGCTGAAGAATAGGATGATTTTGTTGGCAGCGGAAAGTAGAATCATTTTGTTTCTCACCATGGGATGAGTGAAATTGACAACCTCCCCCATCCCAGTGAGCCGTAATTAGGAATTAGTGCTGCACCAAACTGTTCCTACAGCTGTAAACCCTGGCAGAGGAGCTGCAGCACCTCAAAGCCCTGGCAGGTACTGAACTTATGGGCTTTTTTTCGGGGGGGGAGGGGGAGTTTCAGGCTTACTTTTGCCCACTGTATGAGAAATCTCAAGGGAACTGTGGATTTTGGGATGGTTCTTAAAGTACATAAGAATTACTCTTTTTAATGGGGAAAAAAAAAATCCCAATTTGTTCCTGAAATCTCTGCATTTTAGGTTTAGACACACATTGGTTTCTATTGTAAAAGCAAAATATTTTTACAAAATATTGTAAAATGGATGATTGGCACAAAAGGGTGCAGGTAAACTAACTCTGAATCGGGCGCAGGCATCTCTGGGTTTACAGTCCGTGCTTCCTGCACACATGGGTCTGAGCGTCCGTGCATGCATTGTCAGAATAGTCTTGAGGCCTTCACTGGTACTTGGGTCATGAATGTCTGGATGCTCTCCTAAGCTTTTGTTGTTTGATATATGGCATTTGGATGGAAGTTTAATTTTTGTGATTTTTTTAAGTTTTAAGTCTAGTAAAAGTTTTATATTATTTTTCCCTAAGAATAAAATGTCTGCATGTGCAACTTTACAAAACATAGTGAATTTCAAGCATTTATTTGAAAACTCTCAGAATTCCACCAAAATAGCCATTTGAGGGGTTGTTTAGATGATTTCTAAGTTGATGGTAAAACCTTAGCAACTGGTTCGGTTTAAAAAGACAGAGGGAGAAAAATGCTCCACATGTCAGCCCTGGCCTTGAGAGGACTCACACTAGACTGCATGTTTCTTCTGAAAAACCATGACCCCCTCCCCAGAGAAGCAAGAACTTTCCTGCTCCTGGGCGACTTTCTCACCTGCTGGGATGGCTCCAACATGTCGTTCTGTCCTTTCTCTGAGAAGCACCTGGGCACACTTTCTTCTGGGTGGACTGTCGCCAGCTCTTTTCCTTTCCTTTTCTTTTTTTTCCTTTTGATAGCAACAAGTAACCTCTCTAGGGAATGCTGGAAAGTATCTGTAATATTTTGGGCATAACCTAGTGGTAAATTTCCAAAGTTTGCATAGGCACTTAGAGGGTCAAGTTAGGGAAAGTGTCATTTCAGGGGCCAAAGATCCCTCCCAGCTTGTCTCTAGGGAGATTGTCACTAGGAATACCTTCCCAACCTCAATTTAATAAATGTAACCTCAGGAAAATGAATAACCAATAAGGAGATTAACTTTTATGTTTTGGACGGCAGAATGATAGTGACTTGGACCCTAGGTCCCATTTCCAGCAGTGAAGGATAATGATAGTGGTGGCTTTAGACAAATGCTGAGAATCATGGGAGCCTGAGGGGATCAGGGGAGAGAGAGCAGTGTACTGGGAGGGCACACACCTAGCACCCAGTCCAGGCTGCTGTGCAGTGGGGTGCACTCTAGTCTCAGGGACAGATGGTGCAGGGTGGAGACCCCCCAGGCTGCTGTGCAGTGGGGTGCACTCCAGCCTTGGGGATAGAGGGTGCAGGATGGAGCCCCTCAGGCTTCTGTGCAGTGGGGTGTGCTCCAGCCTTGGAGAAAGAGAGTGTAGGCTGAAGCCCTCTCCACCAGGCTAGTGTACAGAGAGGTGTGCTCCAGCTTCAGGGACAAAAGGTACAGAGCAGAGACCTCCTAGGTTTCTGTGAAGTTGGGTGCACTCCAGCCTTGGGGACAGAAGGTGCAAGGTGGAGACTCAGGGCCAGAGCCAGGGCCAAGGATCAGGCTGTCCAGGCAGCTAGGATGGGGTGCATGGCCCTGTCCTCCCCTCCCCTTCTACACAGTGCCCTTGGTGACCTCTTGGGGTCTCCAGTGTGGGAGGTGGTGATGTGATTGAGAGCTTTTCTCCTGGAAATTTGATTGCAGAAGGTTCTCTGCTACTACTATTTTTGTCTTTTTTTGTGTGTTGTTTATTTTCATAAAGGTGTTTCCTGGAAGGGAGGCAAGATGGCTTCCTGGAGCAAACTTTCTAAAGAGGCTCTGGTTCAGAAGGAGAGTTAAAGGACAGAAGTTTAGCAAGTAAGCAGATGGTTTGGAGCTGAGTCAAGAGAGAAGGTTGAAGAACACATATCAACCCTGTTGAGGTGAGCTGCAACCCCAAGGAAACAAATAATAGATACAAAATCCATCACCAAGCAGATGGGAGTCACCTGCACCGTAAGAACAGCTTGCAGCATACTTTCTAAAACAAGTGAGCAGAGTTCATCTCTCCTCCTATTTTATCCCATGGAAGAGACACTCTAAAAACCAGAACTCCTTCCCCAGAGAGGACCAGGCATAAAACTGTATATATTCTCTAGCTGCGACTCTGAAGTCCCAGAACTCCCCTCACTCTACCCTGAGGTCTGGAAGCCTGTCCCCCATGGAGGCCAGATTCTTGGACATTTTCTTGAGAGGTGTGGACAAGGTGTGGGCTGTTGCAGATCTGTGCTGATTCTGTGGCAGGAGTGTAAAGAAAGGACTGTGGACGGAGGGAGCCACCCGGGAGAGGGAGTAGCGGTGCCCTTGGCACAGAGCAGCAGTGGCAGTGGTGGGAACAACAGTGCTCACACCCCTGGGGATATTTTGGAGAGACACTCCCTGCCTCTCTTGGCAACCAGAGAAAGCTGGGCCTTTACTCTGGTGGCAGCCACTGGTGGAACAGATCTGGGATGGAAATGCAGCCCCATGAGTAAGGGGTATGCCTGAGGCAGTACCGTGGTGGGAATGGAGAAATTATTCCTTGCATCTTCTTGGACCACCATGGAATAAAAGTTGAACTCAGTAACAACAGGAGTCTGCATACTCATAGAAAAACATGGAAACTAAATAACCTTATGCTGAATAATAGCTGGGTCATAGACAAGATTAAGAAGGAAATTACCAAATTTTTGGAACCAAATGATAATAAAGACATGAATTACCAGAACCTCTGGATACTGCAAAGGCAGTTCTAAAAGGGAAATTTATAGCACTGCAAGCCTTCCTCAAGAGAACGGAAAGAGAGGAACTTAATAACTTATTGGGACATCTCAAGCAACTGGAAAAGGAAGAACATTCCAATCCCAAACCCAGCAGAAAAAAAGAAATAACCAAAATTAAATCAGAATTAAATGAAATTGAAAACAAAAGGATTATATAACACATCAATAAATCAAAAAGTTGGTTTTTTGAAAAGGTCCATAAAATAGATAAACCTTTGGCCAACCTAACCAGAAAAAAAAGAGTAAAATCTCTAATTTCATCAATCAGAAATGGCAAAGATGAAATAACAACAGACTCCTCAGAAGTTCAAAAACTCTTTAATGAATATTACAAGAAACTCTATTCTCAGAAATATAAAAATTTGAAGGAAATAGAGCAATACTTGGAAGCATACCACCTTCCTATACTTAGGCATGATGAAGTGGAAATGTTGAATAGGCCTATATCAAGTTCTGAAATAGCATCAACTATACAAAATCTCCCTAAAAAGAAAAGCCTGGGACCAGATGGCTTCACATCAGAATTC